>CM038725.1:36968502-36971002 GCA_021613375.1 Megaleporinus macrocephalus
GGGATGTGATTAGAGATTATAGACAGTGTATAGTGTGTGTGTGTTGATACAGGGATGTGTAGTGTTGGGATGGAGGGATTATAGATTATAGACAGTGTATAGTGTGTGTGTGTGTGTGTTAATACAGGGATGTGTAGTGTTGGGATGGAGGGATTAGAGATTATAGACAGTGTATAGTGTGTGTGTGTTAATACAGGGATGTATAGTGTTGGGATGGAGGGATTAGAGATTATAGACAGTGTATAGTGTGTGTGTGTGTGTGTGTGTGTGTGTTAATACAGGGATGTGTAGTGTTGGGATGGAGGGATGTGATTAGAGATTATAGACAGTGTATAGTGTGTGTGTGTTGATACAGGAATGTATAGTGTTGGGATGGAGGGATTAGAGATTATAGACAGTGTATAGTGTGTGTGTGTGTTGATACAGGGATGTATAGTGTTGGGATGGAGGGATTAGAGATTATAGACAGTGTATAGTGTGTGTGTGTGTTGATACAGGGATGTATAGTGTTGGGATGGAGGGATTAGAGATTATAGACAGTGTAGTGTGTGTGTGTTAATACAGGGATGTGATTAGAGATTATAGACAGTGTATAGTGTCTGTGTGTTAATACAGGGATGTATAGTGTTGGGATGGAGGGATTAGAGATTATAGACAGTGTATAGTGTGTGTGTGTGTGTGTGTTGATACAGGGATGTATAGTGTTGGGATGGAGGGATTAGAGATTATAGACAGTGTATAGTGTGTGTGTTAATACAGGGATGTGTAGTGTTTGGATGGAGGGATGTGATTAGAGATTATAGACAGTGTATAGTGTGTGTGTTAATACAGGGATGTGTAGTGTTTGGATGGAGGGATGTGTAGGGGTTATAGACAGTGTGTAGTGTGTGTGTTAATACAGGGATGTGTAGTGTTTGGATGGAGGGATGTGATTAGAGATTATAGACAGTGTATAGTGTGTGTGTGTTAATACAGGGATGTATAGTGTTCGGATGGAGGGATTAGAGATTATAGACAGTGTATAGTGTGTGTGTGTTAATACAGGGATGTATAGTGTTCGGATGGAGGGATTAGAGATTATAGACAGTGTATAGTGTGTGTGTGTTAATACAGGGATGTGTAGTGTTTGGATGAGGGATGTGATTAGAGATTATAGACAGTGTATAGTGTGTGTGTGTTAATACAGGGATGTATAGTGTTCGGATGGAGGGATTAGAGATTATAGACAGTGTATAGTGTGTGTGTGTTAATACAGGGATGTGTAGTGTTTGGATGAGGGGGTGATTAGAGATTATAGACAGTGTATAGTGTGTGTGTGTTAATACAGGGATGTGTAGTGTTCGGATGGAGGGATGTGATTAGAGATTATAGACAGTGTATAGTGTTTGTGTTGATACAGGGATGTGTAGTGTTTGGATGGAGGGATGTGATTAGAGATTATAGACAGTGTATAGTGTTTGTGTTGATACAGGGATGTGTAGTGTTGGGATGGAGGGATGTGATTAGAGATTATAGACAGTGTATAGTGTTTGTGTTGATACAGGGATGTATAGTGTTGGGATGGAGGGATTAGAGATTATAGACAGTGTGTAGTGTTTGTAGTGTAGTGTTTCTGAGATGTGTGTGTGGTTGTATCCCTGCAGGCTCTGGGCTGTATCCTGTACCTGCTGTGTTTTAAGCAGCACCCGTTTGAGGACGGAGCGAAGCTGCAGATCGTCAACGGCAAATACAGCATCCCTCAGAACGACACGCGCTACACCGTCTTCCACGAGCTCATCCGTCAGTACCGCCGCCGCCTCCGCCTCTCTGCTCTATCACTGGGTTTGAGTTGTGCCGGTGTTTGTGTGTTAACGAGTTCTGGTTGTGTGTTTTAGGCTCCATGCTGAAGATAAACCCGGAGGAGCGCCTGACCATCACCGAGCTGGCGAACCAGCTGCAGGAGATCGCTGCCGCTAGAAACGTCAACCCCAAATCCCCAGTTACTGAGGTAACTCACTCCCTGTCTCTGTTGAATACCACCTTAAACCTCCCACACTGCCAGCCTAGTGCCACCCGTCACCATGGAAACATCCTGTAAACCCCCTACAGCTGATGGAATGTTTCCCAAACCCTCCTTTACATTAGGACAAGTTCAAAATACACAATGACCAAGCTAACATACTCCATCCCAAGTATTTCCATAGTAAAGTACTACACATCTTATTACGATGGTGAACCAGCTCAAGTAATCCTTTCACTAATAGTCGAAAGTCTTAGGACACCCTTTTATTTCAGTAACGGGTGAGGGGGTCTATCTTTTAGGCTATGTCCTGAACATGGTGGCCATCTTGAAAGCCACCATCTTGGATCAAGGGCATATTTTTCCAAAGGGAAGGTGGTCTTGTAGCAGATCAAAGAAGATCAGGACTGTCTCAGAAATCAATTGAGGCAATCAGATTTGTAATATCTCGTGTGGCTCAGACGATACCAACACAGAACGTTGCAACAACAACCACACTGA
>CM038725.1:36976002-36978502 GCA_021613375.1 Megaleporinus macrocephalus
TGAAATGAATGGGACCCTATGGGAGGAACGAGGGATGAATAAACGACAGTCAGACGAGTGCGGGTCAGTGTGTGTGTGTGGATTAGAGGTTTATGGATCTGCTCTGAGGGAGTACAGGCAGTTTGGAGGCTGTAGGTTAAACGAAACCTGTATGTTAGGGTTTGAATGAAATGAATGGGACCCTATGGGAGGAACGAGGGATGAATAAACGACAGTCAGACGAGTGCGGGTCAGTGTGTGGATTAGAGGTTGGAGATCTGCTCTGAGTGAGTCCAGGCAGTTTATTGGATGTACATTGAATGAAACCCTGATGTTTGGCTGCGCTTGAAATGAATGGGACCCTATGGGAGGAACGAGGGATGAATAAACGACAAGTAGAGGAGTGCGGGTCAGTGTGTGTGTGTAGATTAGAGTTTCGGGATCTGTCCTGAGGGAGTAGGTTAATCTGGAGGCTGTAGGTTAAATGAAACCATGATGTTTGGGTTTGATTGAAAATGAATGGGACCCTATGGGAGAAAAGAGAGGGATGAATAGACGACAGTCAGACGAGTGCGGGTCGGCCCAGCCCTGTAGTCGTGGTGATGAGTACGTTGTGTTTACTGGCTGTTCAGTTCTCCGCTCCACATGCTGAGGCCCTCCTGCGGACCCCTGAGCCCGTATCTGAGGGGGGCTGTAAGAGGATTGGCCCTCTGTTCACCATCTGTTCTAACACACTTCTCGTTCACGGCCCCCCCGGTGGTCTGTGGGTTTGTGATGTGTCTTGCTCTGTGTGTCGTAGGTGTGTACGGTGGAGACCCCGACCAGGGGATGGGCGGGGGATTCCTGGACATCCTCAAAGGAGGAACTGAGCGCTTCCTGACCAACATCAAGGACACGTCCTCCAAGGTGATCCAGTCTGTGGCCAGGTGAGACCCTCGCAGCAGGTCTGAGCACCGCTGCAGTACTTCTACTCTACTGTGTGGTGAACGAGGCCCTTGTGTCAGAGGTGCAGCAGCCAGGAGGTCTAATCTACTCCGTCCCCTCAGGTCTTAATCTAGAGCCGATTAGTCCAGCAGCAGAACCGCAGAGGAACCGTCTGCCGAGCGCTGGTGTGGTTCTGTATGTGGGGTTTGTTGAGGCTGAGCTTCTGCTGAGTCGCAGCTGCAAACGCCCCCCGGATTCAGATTTACAGGCTTATGGCGCAGTAGTCGTGCGGTTCTGCGGTTCTAGATACATACAGAGACCTGGTCAGCGTCTTAGATTTGTTTTAGTATTGCTCTAGATTTGTTTAATGACTGCTCTAGACAGGTCTAGGCTTGTTTTGGAGCTGATCTAGGTTTGTTTTAGAGCTGGTCTAGGTTTGTTTTTAAAACTGGTCTAGCTTATAGACCAGTTAGACCAGTATAGACCACTATACTTGTTTTAGGAGGGGGTCTAGAGTAGTTCTAAAACTGGCCCAGATTTAGAGCTGGTCTAGATTGTTTTAGTGATGATTCAGGCTTATTTTAAAATGGATGTAGACTTGTTTTAAAACACTGCTAGATTTGCTTTTACAAGTTGGTCTAGACTAATTTAGAAACTGGCCTAGATTTAGAGCTGGTCTAGGTTAGGGGTTAGGTGTTTCAAAACTCTACTATACTTGTTTTAGGAGGGGGTCTAGAGTAGTTTTAAAACTGGTCCAGATTTACAGCTGGACAAAATCTTGTTTTAGAACTGGCCTCGATTTAGAGCTAGTCTAGGCTTGTTTTAAAACCGGTCTAGATTGTTTTAGAGATGGTCCAGGCTTGTTTTAAAATAGATCTAGTATAGACTAGTTTAGAAACTGGCCTAGATTTAGAGCTGGTCTGGACTTGTAAAAAAAAAAAACCTGGCCTAAATATAGAGCTGGTCTAGGCTGGTTTTAAAACTGCTCTAGATTGGTTTTATGAGATGGTCTTGTTTTAAAGCTGGTCTACATTACTTTTAAAGTTGATCCAAACTTAAGTAAAACATTATGCTTGATCTAGACTTCAAAACAGGCCTAGATTTGTTTTTAGACCTGGTCCTGAATTGTTTTAGAGCCAGTCTAAATTTGTTTAATAGCTGGTCTAGACTTGTTTTAGAGCCAGTCTAAATTTGTTTAATAGCTGGTCTAGACTTGTTTTAGAGCCAGTCTAAATTTGTTTAATAGCCGGTCTAGATTTGTTTTAGAGCCAGTCTAAATTAGTTTAATAGCCGGTCTAGATTTGTTTTAGAGCCAGTCTAAATTTGTTTAATAGCCGGTCTAGACTTGTTTTAGAGCCAGTCTAAACTTGTTTAATAGCTGGTCTAGACTTGTTTTAGAGCCAGTCTAAATTTGTTTAATAGCCGGTCTAGACTAGTTTTAGAGCCAGTCTAAATTTGTTTAATAGCCGGTCTAGACTAGTTTTAGAGCCAGTCTAAATTTGTTTATTAGCCGGTCTAGATTTGTTTTAGAGCCAGTCTAAATTTGTTTAATAGCTGGTCTAGACTTGTTTTAGAGCCAGTCTAAATTTGTTTAATA
>CM038725.1:36988502-37033502 GCA_021613375.1 Megaleporinus macrocephalus
TAATATAAATCTTACAGAATACAAACAAAAAACTTCAATCTAGAATCAGCATTGAAGGCTTAGGCTTAGTAGTAGCACTGTCAGTATTTTACTCTCCAGTGGATGATTATTAAAAAATAAAAATATTAGTATTAAAGTCTATTTTTGTATAGAGGCTTATTTTAAATATAGTTCTATTATCAGTAATTCTCAGTCCTCTGTCTAAATCTGGTACGACCACCAATCCAAGTTAAGGATGTTATTGGACTAATTGGTTGTTAGGACACTCTTGCTCAATTGTGATCACAGCTGAAAAACATTCTACTAATAAGTGAGTATAAAAAGGAACAACATTCTAGGTTAGTTTAGTATCTGAAGATCAGCAGTTGATGGCTTGCTGACCGACTCACAATGACCAGAAAGAAACAACTTTCTTTAGAGACCCGTCAGTCCATTGTTGTGTTAAAGAAGAAGATTAAAACAAGAACATCTCACTGTGATCCCTATATATATATATAATAAGTCTCTGTTCAAAGAACAACATGTATCTTCATGTTTGTCTAATTTTATTTTTCTGAGTCATGTAAACACACAAGCTGCTGTTTACATTGTGTGACAATTTTATGATGATCTGACCAATAAAAATACTCCAGAATAGAGAGAAAATGATTCTGGTTCCATTGACTTACGTTGAAAGTAAAGACTGGTTTTGGCCTCTCCTGTAATTCTGGCATTTTGGAGATATTTGTTTTTGGACAGTGACTATATACTGTATTGGGGGTGTAAGAAAATATGAAAATATTGAATATCAGGATATTATGTTGGTGATACTGTATCGATCCTCAAAAACACAGTATCAATACACAGATTCTGGCAGACAGTGAATCATTGTGTGTTGTGTTTAAACCTCTGACCACTAGATGTCAGTGTTGTAATACATTTTAGCTCCACTCCAACATTAACAAGCAGCACAAGGACGCAGTGCTATAGTAAACATTGATAAACCTGTTCATACAGTGGTGTGTTTTAATAGTAGGATTTGAAAAATTGCAATATATATATGTAGTTATTATAGTCAACCAGTTGCTGGTTTCTGGTGGATCCTGGTTTATTTGGAACCTGTGATTCGTTCCTGGTTAGCGCCCCCTGCAGGATGTGATATTTGAGTGAAAGTTGGTGTGTTCTAAGTGTGGTAATGTGTTTGGGGTGGGTCTTACTCAGATGGCCTCCATGAAGATGTTCCAGATCCAGTTCCACACCGGCTTCGTTCCCCGGAACGCCACTACTGTCAAGTTCGCCAAGTGAGTGATGTTAACCTCCTGTACGGCTGTGTGATGAACACGCGTACAGTATCTGTTACTGCAGGGCTGATCAGTCTGTGTGATGTTAAGTATATAGATCTGTACGTATGTACTGTCTAGTAATGTGAGTCTTAGTAAACTCAGTGTTAGACTCGGCTCTGCTCTCTTCCTTCAATTAAAGCTTGATAAGATAAACCTGTGAATATGCTAAACTAATAGTGTTGCTAAGTAACAGTGATATTACAGTGTAGTACCAACAGTATCAGCTAATCAAGAACCCACTGCTCTGTGTGTGTGTTTGTTTGTCTGTCTGTTTGTGTGTGTGTGTGTGTGTGTGTGTTTGTATGTATGTGTGTGTTTCTGCCTGTATATGTATGCGTGTGTTTTTGTGTGTCTGTATGTGTGTGTTTGTCTGTGTGTGTGTGTGTATCTATGTGTGTCTCTTTGTTTGTGTGTGTCTGTGTCTGTGTGTGTGTGTGTCTGTGTGTGTTTGTGTATCCATGTGTGTGTGTGTTTGTGTATCCATGTGTGTGTGTGTGTATGTGTGTGCCTGTGTATCTGTGTGTGTGTGTGTGTGTGTGTGTGTGTATCTGTGTCTCTTTGTTTGTGTGTGTGTGTGTATGTGTGTCTGTGTATGTGTGTGTGTTTGTGTATCTGTGTGTGTGTGTTTGTGTATGTGTGTGTGTATGTGTGTGTGTGTGTCTCTTTGTTTGTGTGTGTCTGTGTCCGTGTGAGTGTGTTTGTTTATCTGTGTGTGTGTGTGTTTGTGTATCTGTCTGTGTGTGTGTATCTATGTGTGTCTCTTTGTGTGTGCCTGTGTCCATGTGTGTGTTTGTGTATCTATGTGTGTGTGTGTGTTTGTGTATCGTATGTATGTGTGTGTGTTTGTGTATTGTATGTGTGTGTGTGTGTGTGTGTGTTTGTGTATCTGTGTGTGTGTGTGTGTGTTTGTGTATCTGTGTGTGTGTGTATGTATATGTGTGTGTATGTGTGTCTGTGTTTGTGTATCGATGTGTGTGTGTATATGTGTGTTTGTGTATCTATGTGTCTGTGTCTGTGTCTGTGTGTGTGTGTGTGTCTGTGTGTGTGTGTGTGTGTGTGTGTATCTGTGTGTGTGTGTGTGTGTCTCCGCAGGTATGATCTGGACGCGTGTGACATCCAGGAGAAGTATCCTGACCTGTTCCAGGTGAACCTGGACGTGGAGGTGGAGCCTCGTGATCGCCCTAGCAACAAGACTCCGCCCTGGGAGAACTTCTCCACTAAGGGCCTCAATCCCAAGATCCTCTTCTCCAGCCGGGACGAGCAGCAGGAGATCCTGGCCAAGTTCGGTGAGCAGGAGGGGCTTTCTTAACTTCCGGACCTACACGGGTGTGTAAAGGGGGTCTGAGTGAGCTGTCCAGGAATCAGTGTGTCCAGGAATAACTGAGGATCTTTAGTGACACACAGTTTCTCTGGTAGCAACGTAGCTATTATTATTATTACTACTATTGATTAATATGACTGAAGCCGTGAGCCACTCCTGTCGTGTGAGATGATCTCCAACACAGTCTGTGAGTGGACACACCTCAGCCAATAGCAGCCTAGTTGAAGAATGCTGAGGAGAGTGAACTCTTGTCGTGTGTCACGGAGTCCTAGAACTCACACACGAGTGTCTCCCCCAGCAACAACCCCAGCAACAACCCCAGCAACAACCCCAGCAACAACCCCAGCAACAACCCCAGCAACAACCCCAACAACAACCCCAGCAACAACCCCAACAACAACCCCAACAACAACCCCAACAACAACCCCAACAACAACCCCAACAACAACCCCAACCATAGTCCTGTATTATCTACCAGGCCTTACTAAGCCTGGAGACACCAGAATAAGTAGCTCATGAATATTCAGTATTTGTTTATTTGTTTACCTTCTCCATCCAATATCACAACATCTAGTTTTTTTCTGACGAGGCTCACACAACATGTACCAGCACGTCAGCGTCAGCATCAGTTCAGAAAGCCTACCAAGAAATAAGCAGATGGTAGAATGATGTGCTTCCAGTAGCGCTAAGCTGTGGACCATCTGAGGGCCGGTTTTAGGACCCCTGGTTTACAGGTATCAGCTGAGCTGTATGTACTTGTGTGTGTGTTCTCTGTAGGAAAGCCAGAGCTTCCTCGGCAGCCAGGTTCTACAGCGTTCTACGACTCCGAGGTTCCTCAGTCTGACCACAGTCCCGAGGGGCCGAACGCCGAGATGGAGTCGCCTTCGCCTCCCGACACGGACACCAACGCCAACAACTTCTTCCAGACGCTGGACTGGGACGGTACGCTGCTCCGCACCTTCACCATATGAACAAGTGGCTGGTTGGTCACGTTGGGTGTTTGAGGTTTGCTTCTTTAGCTAACCGATAATGGAAGCTTATAGCCCACCGATTAGCTGGGTGCTAAATCATTCATTTGCCTCGTACCAGGGACACAAATCACAAATTGTGTCTCCAAAACGATAACTTTTCAGCAGAGCCCAAAAACCTTCTCAACTTTCTATGTATGTTAATGGAACTGTAGGTTTTTCAAAGCAGGTTTAGAGCATTTCTGTTGGTCCAGTCGTCAGGACATTTGGGAGGAAGGTAAAGGGCGTTGGTAGAGTTTAAATGTGGCAGAAAAATAAAAATCCCAAAATATTGAGATGTTTGATTTTCATTGGATGGTATACAAGATTTTGGGTCTGTCTCAAATACTAGTGAGCTGTCTAAGTAGTGCACTGACTGTGTAGGCAGCTGTTCTCTCCTCATCTCTCCTCATAAAACAGATTATTGAGACGCTCCACTTAGAGGGAGACCCCGCCCACTCCACGTGACCAGTGTCACGATAGCCTGAGGCTCAAAAATCAGCTAGCATAAATGCTAATGGCTTGAGTATAAACTGCTAAATGGTCAATAACTCAATACAAAGTTGCTAATAAAAGGCTATTTGTGTGGTTATATGACAAGAAATTAATTCAAACATGTTGGAAAAAGTTTGGCCTGCATTGCATCATGGGATTGCTTTAGCGGCTAAGGAACCGTGTGCTTCCTTACAATTCAGCCACAATTAAGGTGCCTCAGTAGATAGGTATATATCTAAGATCTATTAATATCTAAGAACTCAGTAGGTTTTGAGGCAGACCCCCTGTTTATAGCTGTGCTAACATACTTTAGTCCACGGTTCTAGATAATAGTGTGTTTATGGTGTTAAAACCTGTTTAATCAAGTTTGTCAGACATTATTAAACAACTCGGACTTGCAGTTAGCTTTGTGCTAATGGTTGTAGTATTCCTTCTACATGACTTGTTAGCATCATTAGCCTTGTAGCTTCTGTGATAAAGCTAAAGAACTAGAATTTTCAGTAAACAACAACGATATACAATATTTTGGTGCTGTCTTAGTAGAGCCAAAACAGTATCTAAAACAATAGCCTAAGGCTTAAAAATCTGCTAGCATATATGCTAATGCCACCAGTAAAAACACTGCTAAATGTTCAACGACTCTAATAAAATGCTATTTTGTGTAATTTGTGACAAACACACAAAAACACCAGAGAAAATTGGAATAAACTTGGGACAGCCTACGTGTTGGGAGCTCATAGTATAACATTAAATACTGTATATGTAGACAGAGCCGCTGTTTTTAGCTGTGCTAACATACTTTAGTCCATGGTTCTAGATAATAGTGTGTTTATGGTGTTCAAACCTGTATAATCAAGTCTGTCAGACATTATTAAACACCTCAGACCTGCAGTTAGCTTTGTGCTAATGGTTGTAGTATTCCTTTCACATTTCTTGTTAGCAACATTAGCCTTGTAGCTCCTGTGATAAAGCTAAAGAACTAGAACTTTCGTTGGACAGTGATATACAAGATTTTGGGGCTGTCTTAGTAGAGCCAAAACAATATCTAAAACAATAGGCTGAGGCTTAAATTTGCTAGTATATATGCTAATGCCACCAGTAAAAACACTGCTAAACGGTCAACGACTCTAATAAAATGCTATTTTGTGTGATTTGTGAGAAGAAACACATAAAAACACCAGAGAAAATCGGAATAAACTTACATTTGAAAAAAATGACTTTTGTCCACAATGTTGGAAAAGAGATGTAAGAATTGGGACAGTCTACGTGTCTGGAGCTCATACTATAACATTAAATACTGTATATGTAGACAGACCCTCTGTTTTTAGCCGTGCTAACATACTTTAGTCCACGGTTCTAGATAATAGTGTGTTTATGGTGTTAAAACCTGTTTAATCAAGTCTGTCAGACATTATTAAACACCTCAGACCTGCAGTTAGCTTTGTGCTAATGATTACAGTATTTCTTCTATACTTTTTGTTAGCAACATTAGCCTTATAGCTCCTGTGATAAAGCTAAAGAACTAGAACTTTTGTTGGACAGTGATATACAAGATTATTTTTAAGTTGTCAGCGTTCTCTCAGACATCTCTCCTCATTGGGACGCTCTTGTTAGAGAGAGACTGCAGTATAAAACTGCTAAACAGCCTGAGACTCTAATAAAATGCTGTTTTGTGTGATTTGTGACAAAAAACTCATTAAAACACCAGAGAGAATCAAAATACCTTAAACCGTTAGCACAATGCTAACCGCAGGTCTGAGGTGTTTAATAATGTCTGCCTAAACAGCTGCCTACGTAGTCAGTACACTACTTAGACAGCTCACTAGGATTTGGGACAGACCCACCTTGTATATCATCGCTGTCCAACAAAAGTTCTAGTTCTTTAGCTTTATCACAGGAGCTATAAGGCTAATGTTGCTAACAAAAGGTATAGAAGAAATACTGTAATCATTAGCACAAAGCTAACTGCAGGTCTGAGGTGTTTAATAATGTCTGACAGACTTGATTAAACAGGTTTTAACACCATAAACACACTATTATCTAGAACCGTGGACTAAAGTATGTTAGCACGGCTAAAAACAGAGGGTCTGTCTACATATACAGTGTTTAATGTTATACTATGCGCTCCAGACACGTAGACTGTCCCAATTCTTACATCCCTTAAACATACTGTCTACTGAGGAACCTTATTTTAGCTGAATTGTAAGAAAGCATTGGTCACTAAGACAATCCCATGATGCAACGCAGGCCAAACTTTTTCCAACATGGTGGACAAAGTTATTCCAAAGTTCTCTGGTGTTTTTATGTGTTTCTTGTCACAAATCACACAAAATAGCATTTTATTGGAGTCGTTGACCGTTTAGCAGTGTTTTTACTGGTGGCATTAGCTTATATGCTAGCAGATTTTTAAGCCTCAGCCTAATGTTTTGGATATTGTTTTGGCTCTACAAAGACAGCACCCAAATCTTGTATATCACTGTCCAACGAAAGTCTAGTTCTTTAGCTTTATCACAGGAGCTACAAGGCTAATGTTGCTAACAAGAAATGTAGAAGGAATGCTACAACCATTAGCACAAAGCTCAAAACCTAGCGAGCTAGTGTACTGACTACGTAGGCAGCTGTTTAGGTAGATAACACCTCAGATTTGCAGTTAGCATTGTGCTAACGGTTTAATATCCTTTTTATATTACTTGTTAGCAGCATTAGCCTTATAGCTCCTGTGATAAAGCTAAAAATCTACAACTTTCGTTGGACAGCGATGATATACAGGATATTGGGTCTGTCCCAAATCCTAGTGAGCTGTCTAAGTAGTGTACTGACTACGTAGGCAGCTGTTTAGGTAGACATTATTAAATACCTCAGACCTGCGGTTAGCATTGTGCTAACGGTTTAATATTATTTTTATATGACTTGTTAGCAGCATTAGCCTTGTAGCTCCTGTGATAAAGCTAAAGAATTAAATATTGAACCCCAAACGTCCTGACCGCTCGTCTACGCTTGAGGTAAAAGGTCGAGGCTCTAAACTTCCTGATGATCTACTTCTCCAGATGGCCGGGGGCAGTACAACCGCTCGGACAGTCTGTCTGGACCAATGGAGGACCAGGATGACCTGAGTGGCGCGTCGGAGGAGGAGTCAGTGTCATACTCCGTCCCCGTGGAGGGCACGTTGTCACGTGACCCCAGCGAGCCTCTCTTTGAAGCAGACTTTACGTCCTTGCCTCCCGACCCCCAGCCGGACACCGAGGACCTGCTGGGCCTCAACTCCGACCCCAGCCCCCCGGCCGCGGCCCCTCAACCAGCCTCCGCCACGGAAACGGGACTGAAGTCTTGCGCCAGTAACAGCGATCTGCTGAACGACCTGTTTGCCCCCAGCTCTGGCCCTGGACACACGGCGGACACCGAGGACCTGTTCTTCACCAGCGCACCCAGCCAGCCTTCTACTGCCCCCACTGCTGCTAATGCCCCCACCAAGAGTGAGAGACTGATTCTGTTATTGTTTTCAAAACTTATTCGATTAATCGCCCCCTACGCTTCCTGTAGTGTATTACAGTCTGTCAGAACCACCGTCGCCCCCTACGCTTCCTGTAGTGTATTACAGTCTGTCAGAACCACCGTCGCCCCCTACGCTTCCTGTAGTGTATTACAGTCTGTCAGAATCACCGTCGCCCCCTACGCTTCCTGTAGTGTATTACAGTCTGTCAGAACCACCGTCGCCCCCTACGCTTCCTGTAGTGTATTACAGTCTGTCAGAACCACCGTCGCCCCCTACGCTTCCTGTAGTGTATTACAGTCTGTCAGAACCACCGTCGCCCCCTACGCTTCCTGTAGTGTATTACAGTCTGTCAGAACCACCGTCGCCCCCTACGCTTCCTGTAGTGTATTACAGTCTGTCAGAACCACCGCCGCCCCCTACGCTTCCTGTAGTGTATTACAGTCTGTCAGAACCACCGTCGCCCCCTACGCTTCCTGTAGTGTATTACAGTCTATCAGAACGACCGTCGCCCCCTACGCTTCCTGTAGTGTATTACAGTCTATCAGAACCACCGTCTCCCCCTACGCCTCCTGTAGTGTATTACAGTCTGTCAGAACCGCCGTCGCCCCCTACGCCTCCTGTAGTGTATTACAGTCTGTCAGAACCGCCGTTGCCCCCTACGCTTCCTGTAGTGTATTACAGTCTGTCAGAACCGCCGTCGCCCCCTACGCTTCCTGTAGTGTATTACAGTCTGTCAGAACGACCGTCGCCCCCTACGCTTCCTGTAGTGTATTACAGTCTGTCAGAACGACCGTCGCCCCCTACGCTTCCTGTAGTGTATTACAATCAGTCAGAACCACCGTCGCCCCCTACGCTTCCTGTAGTGTATTACAGTCTGCCAAAAGGACCGTCGCCCCCCTACGCTTCCTGTAGTGTATTACAGTCTATCAGAACCACCGTCGCCCCCTACGCCTCCTGTAGTGTATTACAGTCTGTCAGAACCACCGTCGCCCCCTACGCTTCCTGTAGTGTATTACAGTCTGTCAGAACCACCGTCGCCCCCTACGCCTCCTGTAGTGTATTACAGTCTGTCAGAATCACCGTCGCCCCCTACGCTTCCTGTAGTGTATTACAGTCTGTCAGAACCACCGTCGCCCCCTACGCCTCCTGTAGTGTATTACAGTCTGTCAGAACCGCCGTTGCCCCCTACGCTTCCTGTAGTGTATTACAGTCTGTCAGAACCGCCGTTGCCCCCTACGCTTCCTGTAGTGTATTACAGTCTGTCAGAACCGCCGTCGCCCCCTACGCTTCCTGTAGTGTATTACAGTCTGTCAGAACCACCGTCTCCCCCTACGCTTCCTGTAGTGTATTACAGTCTGTCAGAACCGCCGTCGCCCCCTACGCTTCCTGTAGTGTATTACAGTCTGTCAGAACCGCCGTCGCCCCCTACGCTTCCTGTAGTGTATTACAGTCTGTCAGAACCACCGTCGCCCCCTACGCTTCCTGTAGTGTATTACAGTCTGTCAGAACCACCGTCGCCCCCTACGCCTCCTGTAGTGTATTACAGTCTGTCAGAACCACCGTCGCCCCCTACGCCTCCTGTAGTGTATTACAGTCTGTCAGAACCACCGTCGCCCCCTACGCCTCCTGTAGTGTATTACAGTAGTGTATATATATGTATATAATGTTTTTATCTGTATATTTGTATGTTTTAGTAAAATATCTCTGTCTCTCTTTAGTGAATGACCTGTTTGACCCCTTTGGCGTGGGGTCAGGAGGTGCGACAGGATCCGACCCGTTTGGTGACCTGCTCGGCTCCGAGAGCAGCAGCAGCAGCAATAGTTTTAAGGCTCCGCCTCCTCCTGCAACCAATTCCAGCCTCTTCAACCTCCGTATGATTCCATACTCCTCCTCTCTCTCTCCTCCGGCTGCATGTGAATGTGGGCTGTGTTGATCAGAGTGCTGTTTAATTGATTATTGGTGATTTTATTGATGATCTTGTGTTGAGATGATGAATGAATGAGAGTTTTAGGAGGAAACGAGTTCTGCTTGTTGGTTTGTATGTAATCTGAAGGCTATGTGGTGATGTGTGGTGTGATTGAATAGATAAGCTAGCTGGGGATATGCCTAAGATGACGTCGTCAGCGAGTCAGCCTGACCTGCTGGGTGGCTGGGACAGCTGGGCGAGCGGAGCCACCAGCACTGCAGCTAGCATGCCCGCTACTGCTAACAAACCAGCTTTTACTGGTAATCAATCAGTCAACCAATCAATTAATCCATCAGTTAACCAGTACATCAGTAAAGATAGCATTTTCAGTGGTACCCTAAAAAACTGATGGCTCATTAGTTAATCAGCCTTAGTCAGTACTACTAACAAGGCAGCGCTGACGTCAGCCAATCAATCGGTTAATCAATCCTCCTGTAATCAATCAGTTGATCAGTGAAACACTGTGACTTATTACTGCTAACAGAGTAGCCTGTACTGGTAATCTGTGAACTAATCAGTTAATCAATCAATCAATCAATCCACCTTGCATGCCAGCTACTGCTAACACAGCAGCTTTTATTGGGAATCAATAAATCAATCAATCAGTAAACCAGACTTACCAATCAGTTAAGCATTGCAGTAGTATGTCTGAATACTCAGTAGTAAATCAGTAGGCGAGCGTAATTAATAGTACGACTGAATACTCGGTAGTAAATCAGTAGGCGAGCGTAATTAATAGTACGTCTGAATACTCGGTAGTAAATCAGTAGGCGAGCGTAACTAATAGTACGTCTGAATACTCTGTAGTAAATCAGTAGGCGAGTGTAACTAATAGTACGTCTGAATACTCGGTAGATAAATCAGTAGGCGAGCGTAACTAATAGTACGTCTGAATACTCGGTAGTGAATCAGTAGGCGAGCGTAACTAATAGTACGTCTGAATACTCTGTAGTAAATCAGTAGGCGAGTGTAACTAATAGTACGTCTGAATACTCGGTAGATAAATCAGTAGGCGAGCGTAACTAATAGTACGACTGAATACTCGGTAGTGAATCAGTAGGCGAGTGTAACTAATAGTACGTCTGAATACTCGGTAGTGAATCAGTAGGCGAGCGTAACTAATAGTACGTCTGAATACTCTGTAGTAAATCAGTAGGCGAGTGTAACTAATAGTACGACTGAATACTCGGTAGTGAATCAGTAGGCGAGTGTAACTAATAGTACGTCTGAATACTCGGTAGATAAGTCAGTAGGCGAGCGTAACTAATAGTACGTCTGAATACTCGGTAGGTAAATCAGTAGGCGAGTGTAACTAATAGTACGTCTGAATACTCGGTAGGTAAATCAGTAGGCGAGCGTAACTAATAGTACGTCTGAATACTCGGTAGGTAAATCAGTAGGCGAGCGTAACTAATAGTACGACTGAATACTCGGTAGTAAATCAGTAGGCGAGCGTAACTAATAGTACGTCTGAATACTCGGTAGGTAAATCAGTAGGCGAGCGTAACTAATAGTACGACTGAATACTCGGTAGTAAATCAGTAGGCGAGCGTAACTAATAGTACGTCTGAATACTCGGTAGTAAATCAGTAGGCGAGCGTAACTAATAGTACGTCTGAATACTCGGTAGGTAAATCAGTAGGCGAGTGTAACTAATAGTACGACTGAATACTCTGTAGTAAATCAGTAGGCGAGCGTAACTAATAGTACGACTGAATACTCGGTAGTAAATCAGTAGGCGAGCGTAACTAATAGTACGTCTGAATACTCGGTAGTAAATCAGTAGGCGAGCGTAACTAATAGTACGTCTGAATACTCGGTAGGTAAATCAGTAGGCGAGCGTAACTAATAGTACAACTGAATACTCGGTAGGTAAATCAGTAGGCGAGCGTAACTAATAGTACGACTGAATACTCGGTAGTAAATCAGTAGGCGAGCGTAACTAATAGTACGTCTGAATACTCGGTAGGTAAATCAGTAGGCGAGCGTAACTAATAGTACGACTGAATACTCGGTAGTAAATCAGTAGGCGAGCGTAACTAATAGTACGTCTGAATACTCGGTAGTAAATCAGTAGGCGAGCGTAACTAATAGTACGTCTGAATACTCGGTAGGTAAATCAGTAGGCGAGTGTAACTAATAGTACGACTGAATACTCTGTAGTAAATCAGTAGGCGAGCGTAACTAATAGTACGACTGAATACTCGGTAGTAAATCAGTAGGCGAGCGTAACTAATAGTACGTCTGAATACTCGGTAGTAAATCAGTAGGCGAGTGTAACTAATAGTACGACTGAATACTCTGTAGTAAATCAGTAGGCGAGCGTAACTAATAGTATGTCTGAATACTCGGTAGTAAATCAGTAGGCGAGCGTAACTAATAGTACGACTGAATACTCGGTAGGTAAATCAGTAGGCGAGCGTAACTAATAGTACGTCTGAATACTCGGTAGGTAAATCAGTAGGCGAGTATAACTAATAGTACGACTGAATACTCGGTAGGTAAATCAGTAGGCGAGCGTAACTAATAGTACGACTGAATACTCGGTAGTGAATCAGTAGGCGAGCGTAACTAATAGTACGTCTGAATACTCGGTAGTAAATCAGTAGGCGAGCGTAACTAATAGTACGACTGAATACTCGGTAGTAAATCAGTAGGCGAGCGTAACTAATAGTACGACTGAATACTCGGTAGTAAATCAGTAGGCGAGCGTAACTAATAGTACGTCTGAATACTCGGTAGGTAAATCAGTAGGCGAGTGTAACTAATAGTACGACTGAATACTCGGTAGGTAAATCAGTAGGAGATCGTAACTAATAGTACGTCTGAATACTCGGTAGGTAAATCAGTAGGCGAGCGTAACTAATAGTATGACTGAATACTCGGTAGGTAAATCAGTAGGCGAGCATAACTAATAGTACGTCTGAATACTCGGTAGTAAATCAGTAGGCGAGCGTAACTAATAGTACGTCTGAATACTCGGTAGTAAATCAGTAGGCGAGCGTAACTAATAGTACGACTGAATACTCGGTAGTAAATCAGTAGGCGAGCGTAACTAATAGTACGTCTGAATACTCGGTAGATAAATCAGTAGGCGAGCGTAACTAATAGTACGTCTGAATACTCGGTAGTAAATCAGTAGGAGATCGTAATTAATAGTACGTCTGAATACTCGGTAGGTAAATCAGTAGGCGAGCGTAACTAATAGTACGTCTGAATACTCGGTAGGTAAATCAGTAGGAGATCGTAATTAATAGTACGACCATATAGGACCTTCACTCACTGTCCACTGTATCAGCTCTACTGACCATACAGGACCTCCACTCACTGTCCACTGTATCAGCTCCACTGACCATACAGGACCTCCACTCACTGTCCACTGTATCAGCTCCACTGACCATACAGGACCTCCACTCACTGTCCACTGTATCAGCTCCACTGACCATACAGGACCTCCACTCACTGTCCACTGTATCAGCTCCACTGACCATACAGGACCTCCACTCACTGTCCACTGTATCAGCTCCACTGACCGTACAGGAGCTCCACTGACCATACAGGAGCTCCACTTACAGACTGTAGTTCATCTGATTCTCTGTATACTTTATTACTCTGTTCTTTAATGATCAGGACCCCCACAGGACCACCACAGAGCAGATACTATTAGGGAGGTGGGTCATTCTCAGCACTGCAGTGACACTGCTGGTGTGAGTGGATCAGAGTGTTTAAACACCTCCTCAGTGTCACTGCTGGACTGAGAATCGTCCACCAACCAAAACTATCCGGACAGCAGTGTCCTGTGGGCGGCGTCCTGTGTCCACTGATGAAGAACTAGAGGAACACAAACTGTGCAGCAGCAGATGAGCTACTGTCTCTGACTTTACATCTACAAGGTGGACCAGCAAGTAGTAGGAGTGTCTCATAGAGTGGACAGTGAGTGTTTAAACACTCCAGCAGCAGCACTGCTGTGTCTGATCCACTCACACCAGCACCACGTCAGTGTCACTGCAGTGCTGAGAATGACCCACCTCCCTAATAGTATCTGCTCTGTGGTGGTCTTGTGGGGGTCCTGATCATTAAAGAACAGAGTAATAAAGTATACAAAGAAATTGTTTTAACTCTTTTGTGTGTGTGTGTGTGTGTGTGTGTGTGTGTGTGTGTGTGTGTGTAGCTCCTGGTGCTCCCTCCTTCTCGAAGGCCAAGTCTCAGAGCTTCGACCCCTTCGCAGACCTGGGTAACCTGGGGACCACCCTGCCAGGTCAGACCCTCCTGCACTGGCGCCAGACTGACACACATTACAGCGGCTGCGTTAAACCTGTCAATTAGTGTCTCTGAACCTCAGTGTCTCTGAACCTCAGTATCTCTGAACCTCAGTGTCTCTGAACCTCAGTGTCTCTGAACCTCAGTGTCTCTGAACCTCAGTGTCTCTGAACCTCAGTATCTCTGAACCTCAGTGTCTCTGAACCTCAGTGTCTCTGAACCTCAGTGTCTCTGAACCTCAGTATCTCTGAACCTCAAATCTCTGAACCTCAATATCTCTGAACCTCAATATCTCTGAACCTCAAATCTCTGAACCTCAGTATCTCTGAACCTCAGTATCTCTGAACCTCAAATCTCTGAACCTCAATATCTCTGAACCTCAGTATCTCTGAACCTCAAATCTCTGAACCTCAATATCTCTGAACCTCAGTATCTCTGAACCTCAGTGTCTCTGAACCTCAGTATCTCTGAACCTGTGTCTCTAAACCTCAGTGTCTCTGAACCTCAGTATTTCTGAACTTCAGTATCTCTGAACCTCAGTATTTCTGAACTTCAGTATCTCTGAACCTCAGTATTTCTGAACTTCAGTATCTCTGAACCTCAGTATTTCTGAACTTCAGTATCTCTGAACCTCAGTATTTCTGAACTTCAGTATCTCTGAACCTCAGTGTCTCCGAACCTCTGTATCTTTGAACCTCTGTATCTTTGAACCTCTGTATCTTTGAACCTCAGTGTCTCTGAACCTCAGTATCTCTGAACCTCAGTGTCTCTGACCTTGAGTATGTCTGAATCTCGGTGTCTCTGAAGCTCAGTGTCTCTGAACCTCAGTGTCTCTGAAGCTCAGTGTCTCTCGGCTCTCTCTCTGACGTGTCTGTTGATATTTCTCGTGCAGGATCTTCTAGCAGTGGTTTCTCAGGCTCGGGGTTTAAAGCAGCGCCCCCTGCGGGAGGCTCCAAGAACCAATCCCAGTCATGGCAGCAGCCTACCCGCCCCGCTGCCGCCGCCGCCGCCGCCGCCGCCACCACCACCACCTCCTCCTCCTCCTCCTCCACCTCCTCCGGTAAACCCTGGATGCCCCCCGGCTCCGCCCCCAAAACCAGCACCAGCCAACCAGCAAAGCCCAACTACAACCTCAACTTCAGCGTGATTGGAGGACGAGAGGAGCGGGGCATCCGGGGGCCAGGCTTTGGTAAGGAGACAGTACTACTTTATTGCTTTGGTGCAGATCAGAAGATACAGGACGTATGAACTGAGGAGAATAATTACCTGGTGGTGAAGCAGTCTGGTTCAGGGTGGAGCAGGTGGTCTCAGAGCAGTGGTCAGTGTCTTCACTGTCTCTGACGTGTGTTTGTGTTCGTCAGGTCCGAAGCCGAAGGTGAAGGAAGATGATTTTGAGGATCTGCTGTCCACGCAGGGCTTTTCCTCCAGACCTGATAGGAAGGGACCTCGCACCATCGCAGAGATGCGCAAACAGGAGATGTCCAGAGACATGGACCCCCTCAAGCTACAGGTACAGAGACGCCGTACATAATAGCTTGGAAATAATTCTGGTTCCATCGACTTGCATGAAAATCAGCACCTCCAAATCCGTGACCATGGTCCTCAGTTGGAAAAGGGTGGCGCGTCCTCTCCAGGTTGGAAATGACCTCCTGCCTCAAGTGGAGGAGTTTAAGTATCTCAGGGTCTTGTTCACGAGTGAGGGAAGGATGGAGTGGGAGGTTGTTGGGCGGATCGGTGCAGCGTCTGCAGTGATGCGGGGTCTGTACTGGTCTGTCCTGGTGAAGAGAGAGCTGAGCCAAAAGGCAAAGCTCTCGGTTTACTGGTCAGTCTATGTTCCTCCTCTCTCCTGCGGTCAGGAGATCTGGGTAGTGACCGAAAGAACGAGATCACGAATACGAGCTGCCGAGATGAGTTTTCTCCATTCGGTGTTGGGTCTCAACCTCAGAGATAGAGTGAGGAGCTCGAGCCGCTACTCCTCCACGTCGAGAGGAACCAGCTGAGGTGGTTTGGGCATCTGGTTAGGATGCCTCCTGGATGCCTCCCTGTGGAGGTGTTCCGGACATGTCCAACCGGGAGGAGACCCTGGGGAAGACCCAGAGATTATATCTCTCCTCTCGGCCTAGTTCATGGTGATCATGGTGTGTGTGTGTGTGTGTGTGTTAGATCCTGGAGTGGATCGAGGGGAAGGAGAGGAATATCCGGGCTCTGATCTCCACCCTGCACACGGTGCTGTGGGAGGGAGAGACGCGCTGGAAACCAGTCAACATGGCCGACTTGGTCACACCTGACCAGGTGAAGAAGTACTACAGGAAAGCAGTGCTGGTCGTCCATCCAGACAAGGTGAGACACGCGTACAGTATCTGAGAAAACAGGAAACAGGACACTGTGTTGGGTAGTTGAACGTGGTGAGAGCACACGTACCACCTGGTGGAGAACCGAGGAACCTCAGCAGGCACTGTTTCACACAGTCCAAGGTTGTGTAGATACTAAACACTTGTATACTGAAAGAGCTACTACTCTACCGGTCCAGCAGTGACCACTGGGTCTAATCTAGTACCTACTGACGTAGTAAGCGATTCCAGACGTACCCTAGGCCTGGACGATAGGGCGATGTTATCGGACATCGGCGATGACCAACACGTGACCCGATGCCGATATTTGCCAATATGACCCCCAACTAGGGTGGGCAGTTGTGTCACATCACAATATAAACAAACACACAGTTATTTTTGTTATACACTGTATACCATCAGGACACACTAATAATAACTTGACTCTGAGCTTACTGAAGGTACGGCAGATCCGGCGCCGAGAGCAGCAGATACTGTAGGATGATGTATCTGGGGATGTGAGTGGAGGTTCAGTGTCTGGAAGGGGCTACAGATCTCTAAAGCTGGTCCTCCAGCTCTCCTCTCTCAGTTACATATTTCTAGGTGCATACAAATACGATATCACAGGTAATCCAGATCGGGAATATCTCTATAATCAATTCTCAGTATCGTCCAGGTCTAGCGCTGCCTTCACCACCTCAAACCGTGTGGAGATGTTCAGTAATCTCTAATAGATGTGATCATGTGGGTTCGGACACGGTATAACTCGCTGTTATCTAGAAACATGGATTGAAGTGTCAGTTGATTTTTGGTCTTCTTGATCTGTTACGTCACCACCTTCCCATTGATCCACAATCATTATGAACATCTACCTGATGGTTTGGGTTTGTATGTATGTATGACTGTCTACCTGATGGTTTGTATGTATGTATTAACGTCTACCTGATGGTTTGTATGTATGAACGTCTACCTGATGGTTTGGGTTTGTATGTATGAACGTCTACCTGATGGTTTGGGTTTGTATGTATGAACGTCTACCTGATGGTTTGTATGTATGAACGTCTACCTGATGGTTTGGGTTTGTGTGTATGAACGTCTACCTGATGGTTTGTATGTATGTATGAACGTCTACCTGATGGTTTAGGTTTGTATGTGTGTATGAACGTCTACCTGATGGTTTGGGTTTGTGTGTATGAACGTCTACCTGATGGTTTGGGTTTGTATGTATGAACGTCTACCTGATGGTTTGTATGTATGTATGAACGTCTACCTGATGGTTTAGGTTTGTATGTGTGTATGAACGTCTACCTGATGGTTTGGGTTTGTGTGTATGAACGTCTACCTGATGGTTTGGGTTTGTATGTATGAACGTCTACCTGATGGTTTGTATGTATGTATGAACGTCTACCTGATGGTTTGGGTTTGTGTGTATGAACGTCTACCTGATGGTTTGGGTTTGTATGTATGTATGACTGTCTACCTGATGGTTTGTATGTATGTATTAACGTCTACCTGATGGTTTGTATGTATGAACGTCTACCTGATGGTTTGTATGTATGTATGAACGTCTACCTGATGGTTTGGGTTTGTATGTATGAACGTCTACCTGATGGTTTGGGTTTGTATGTATGAACGTCTACCTGATGGTTTAGGTTTGTATGTATGAACGTCTACCTGATGGTTTGTATGTATGAACGTCTACCTGATGGTTTGGGTTTGTGTGTATAAACGTCTACCTGATAGTTTGGGTTTGTATGTATGAACGTCTACCTGATGGTTTGTATGTATGAACGTCTACCTGATGGTTTGGGTTTGTGTGTATGAACGTCTACCTGATGGTTTGTGTTTGTATGTATGAACGTCTACCTGATGGTTTGTATGTATGTATGAACGTCTACCTGATGGTTTGGGTTTGTATGTATGAACGTCTACCTGATGGTTTGTATGTATGAACGTCTACCTGATGGTTTGTATGTATGAACGTCTACCTGATGGTTTGGGTTTGTGTGTGTGAACGTCTACCTGATGGTTTGGGTTTGTATGTATGAACGTCTACCTGATGGTTTGGGTTTGTGTGTGTGAACGTCTACCTGATGGTTTGTATGTATGTATGAACGTCTACCTGATGGTTTGGGTTTGTATGTATGAACGTCTACCTGATGGTTTAGGTTTGTATGTATGAACGTCTACCTGATGGTTTAGGTTTGTATGTATGAACGTCTACCTGATGGTTTGGGTTTGTATGTATGAACGTCTACCTGATGGTTTGGGTTTGTATGTATGAACGTCTACCTGATGGTTTGGGTTTGTGTGTGTGAACGTCTACCTGATGGTTTGTATGTATGTATGAACGTCTACCTGATGGTTTGGGTTTGTGTGTATGAACGTCTACCTGATGGTTTGGGTTTGTATGTATGAACGTCTACCTGATGGTTTAGGTTTGTATGTATGAACGTCTACCTGATGGTTTGGGTTTGTATGTATGTGTGAACGTCTACCTGATGGTTTGGGTTTGTATGTATGAACGTCTACCTGATGGTTTGGGTTTGTATGTATGAACGTCTACCTGATGGTTTAGGTTTGTATGTATGAACGTCTACCTGATGGTTTGGGTTTGTATGTATGTGTGAACGTCTACCTGATGGTTTGGGTTTGTATGTATGAACGTCTACCTGATGGTTTAGGTTTGTATGTATGAACGTCTACCTGATAGTTTGGGTTTGTATGTATGAACGTCTACCTGATGGTTTGGGTTTGTATGTATGTATGAACGTCTACCTGATGGTTTGGGTTTGTATGTATGAACGTCTACCTGATGGTTTGGGTTTGTATGTATGAACCCACATAATTAATAAATAAACATGGTTCTGATGCTGATTGGGGGTGGAGTCTCACTTTAACGCTGCCGTGTTCCTCTCCAGGCGACGGGGCAGCCGTACGAGCAGCACGCCAAGATGATCTTCATGGAGCTCAACGACGCCTGGTCCGAGTTCGAGAACCAAGGATCTAAAGCCCTGTTCTGAGCACGCTCACTGAGGACCGGACAGCTCTCTCTCTGTCTCTCTCTCTCTCTCTCTCTCTCTCTCTCTCTCTCTCTCGCTCGCTCTCTCTCTCTTTACAGACCCGAACTGCCTTTATCACCCACACACTGCCTCGACTCCAGCACGGAGCGCTAGCGAGAGAGAGAGCCGCCGACAAACTCAGACAATCGATGGAGAGCGAGAGAGCAATGAGAACGGAGTGACCGATCTCTCTCTCTCTGACGGGACGGAGAGACGGGACAGGCCGCAGAGTCTCGCCTCTAAACCGTCTCCGTCTCCGTCTCCAGAGGAGCTGCGCTTGTTTTCTGGTCCGAGGCGGGGACGCTGCACATTCCGAGCGTTGAAGAAGCAGTCTGCGTCTTGCACTGCGAGGAGCTCCGTCCTCCGGATGGGTTTAGGAACAAAAGTGAAGAACGGAGATGATACGGCTGATCTTTATTTTCATACGCTCGTTTATTTTTCTTTTAAAATCTGTTTGTGTTTCTGTCTTTTCTATGTTTGATCATCGCAGATTAGCATATCGACTAATGCGTGCGTGTGGAGTTCAGCTTGATCGTGAGTGAGTGGGTGGGTGAGTGTGAGTGGGGTGTAAAGTGGGGTGTAAATCTGGGCAGACTCGTTTGAGCCTCATTAACGATTAATCGTTAACCGACAAGCCAAGAATCAAGGACTGGATCTGAAATCTGATACACAGTGTGAGTCAAGAGTCGAAAAAGAAAGGAAGAGGAACATGAGGTATCTGAATACCCCAACAAGTAACGGGCGAGGGGGTCTATCATTTAGTCTATGTGCCGAACATTGCCGCCACCTTAAAAGCCGCCATATTGGATTATGAGCAAGTTTCTCCAATGGGAAGGTGGTCGTGTAGCAGATCAAAGAAGACCAGAACTGATCAGAAATCGATTGATGCAATCAGACTAGCAATATCTCTTATGGTTCAAACGTTATCAACAAGTTGCAACAACACCAACGTTGAACAACATGTTCAGTGCACATCTGATTGTATCAGTCGATTTCTGAAACAGTTCTGATTTTCTTTGATCTGCTACACGACCACCTTGCTATTGATCCAACATGGTAGCTTTCAATACGGCGGTCATGTTCGGGACTTAGTCTACGCTGTTGGCAGAATATTAAAATGATGAGGCTGCTGGACGTTCTGGTTCTACTTATCAGTCATTACAGCCCAAAGTAAAGTAAATATAATAAACACCAGGACTGCGGCAGCTCAGTGTAGCTCTCGTCCGGCTCTGAGAACGTGGACAGTCGTCTGATTCGTCAGTCGTTTGTTGTCGTTGTGCTCTGTTGCTATGTTACTGTAGACGTACGCCGTACAGCTGTACACCTGCATGCACACAAAAACATTCACAACATCCTTCAAGTTTTAAACAGGAGCTCAAGCATCAACCACAATCAACGTTTTTAGCTGAAAGAGTCGTTCGGTCGGTGGTCGGTTAGCGATTAATCTGTTGTTGATCTCCATCCCTGGTGTGTGAACGTCTACCTGATGGTTTGGGTTTGTATGTATGTATGAACGTCTACCTGATGGTTTGGGTTTGTATGTATGAACGTCTACCTGATGGTTTGGGTTTGTATGAATGTATGAACGTCTACCTGATGATTTGGGTTTGTATGTATGAACGTCTACCTGATGGTTTGGGTTTGTATGTATGAACGTCTACCTGATGGTTTGTGTGTATGAACGTCTACCTGATGGTTTGGGTTTGTATGTATTAACGTCTATCTGATGGTTTGGATTTGTATGTGTGAACGTCTACCTGATGGTTTGGGTTTGTATGTGTGAACGTCTACCTGATGGTTTGGGTTTGTATGTGTGAACGTCTACCTGATGGTTTAGGTTTGTATGTATGTATGAACCTCTACCTGATGGTTTGTATGTATGTATGAACGTCTACCTGATGATTTGGGTTTGTATGTATGTATGAACGTCTACCTGATGGTTTGGATTTGTATGTATGTATGAACGTCTACCTGATGGTTTGGGTTTGTATGTATGTATGAACGTCTACCTGATGGTTTGGATTTGTATGTGTGAACGTCTACCTGATGGTTTGGGTTTGTATGAATGTATGAACGTCTACCTGATGGTTTGGGTTTGTATGAATGTATGAACGTCTACCTGATGGTTTGGGTTTGTATGAATGTATGAACGTCTACCTGATGGTTTGGGTTTGTATGTATGAACGTCTACCTGATGGTTTGTATGAATGTATGAACGTCTACCTGATGGTTTGGATTTGTATGTATGAACGTCTACCTGATGGTTTGGATTTGTATGTATGAGCGTCTACCTGATGGTTTGGGTTTGTATGTATGAACGTCTACCTGATGGTTTGGGTTTGTATGTATGAACGTCTACCTGATGGTTTGGGTTTGTATGTATGTATGAACGTCTACCTGATGGTTTGTATGAATGTATGAACGTATGAACGTCTACCTGATGGTTTGTATGAATGTATGAATGTATGAACGTCTACCTGATGGTTTGGGTTTGTGTGTATGAACGTCTACCTGATGGTTTGGATTTGTATGTATGTATGAACGTCTACCTGATGGTTTGGGTTTGTATGAATGTATGAACGTATGAACGTCTACCTGATGGTTTGGGTTTGTGTGTATGAACGTCTACCTGATGGTTTGGATTTGTATGTATGTATGAACGTCTACCTGATGGTTTGGGTTTGTATGTGTGTATGAACGTCTACCTGATGGTTTGGATTTGTATGTATGTATGAACGTCTACCTGATGGTTTGGGTTTGTATGTATGTATGAACGTCTACCTGATGGTTTGGGTTTGTATGTGTGTATGAACGTCTACCTGATGGTTTGGGTTTGTATGTATGTATGAACGTCTACCTGATGGTTTGTATGAATGTATGAACGTATGAACGTCTACCTGATGGTTTGTATGAATGTATGAATGTATGAACGTCTACCTGATGGTTTGGGTTTGTATGTATGAACGTCTACCTGATGGTTTGGATTTGTATGTATGTATGAACGTCTACCTGATGGTTTGGGTTTGTATGAATGTATGAACGTATGAACGTCTACCTGATGGTTTGGATTTGTACGAGTGTGTCTGTTATTTCCTCTGTGGTTGTTCAGGGTTCGTCTCCTGCTGTCCAGTCGATGTGTCCACTCTCTCTGAGTAATTGAATCGTGAGCTTTAACTCCCGGTCACACTTCATCACATCCCCGAGACTCCGTTGAACTTGGTTCGGCTTCCTTCCTGTAGTTTTTCCACAGCGATCAGAAAAAGTCTATCTTCTTATTTATTGTGGTGCGGGGCGTCTAATTTAATGCCTGAAAAGAAGAAGAAGAAGAAAAAAGAAGACTAATAATAATATATGAAAGGCATGTGTGCTGGGACTCTGTGCGGAGCTGAAATCATTCCAAAGCGTCTACACACGTGAATGTGCTTTATATGCTCTTTATTGGCTGTGTGGAATGTAACATTCTCTCTCTCTCTCTCTCTCTTTTCTTTTTTCCCTCGCTTCTTTGTATTGTCATATAAAACCGAATCCCGTAATCAGAAATGGCATTATTTTTCTAAACACCTTTTACTTGAATGCTAGTGTTTTTTCTTTTAGTTTCTCTCTCTCCTTTCCTACAAACGACCAAACGTTCGGCCCTCGCACAAGAAAAGACTTTCTAACGAGCGATTCCGGAGCGGCGACCGACCGACCCACCCACCCGCTGGATTTGGGGCGAAAGGGTCGCTGTTTGAGTCCTGTGGCTTTAGCTAGACTAATCATGAACCTCTCAAGAGGACAGAAGAGATGATTCATTAATGTACAGACGAATATTGTACAGTTAATCGGGTGGTATACAGGACTGAACATGTATTGTGGTCGATTAGTCACAAGTAATCTGGTGTTTTGTCAATTAATCGAGTACGTCGGCTGACTAAACACAACCGGCGCGTTGTGATTACACTGGGGTTGTGGATTAATGAATTCTCGCTGCAGTTTGGTGGCCGATTATTCGGTGAATTTGGCGAATAGTCGATGTTGTGTGTCGATTAATCAAAGTTTGCTGCAGTTTTTGTGGCAGATTGTTCCGTAAAAATGCCAAACGACTGGTGTCGTGTCGATTAATCAAAGTTCGCTGCAGTTTTTGTGGCCGATTATCCTGCGAGTTGACGAATAATCGGCATTATATGTGACTAATCGGAACTTGTTGCTGATTGCTGTAGTATTTGGGTGATTAATCAGGTATTATGGCTGACTTGGCTTAAAAAATAGCCAATTAAAAACTGGTATTCGGACGATTGTGGGTGCCTGTTCATGAATAACTGCCGATTAATCGTGAATTTTGGCCGAATAGTATCAAAAATAAGGAGGAATACTTGTGTATTAAGATAAAGGGGACAGTGTAAGGGCAGCTGGCCCTGTATCAGTGTAAAGATTTAATTAAAGAATCTGCCCAGACATTGTTTGTAGGTTTAGTTCTGGACTAGACTGATGTAGTCTAGGCTGGATCAGATGTAAGTCTAAGACAAACACAATATTAACGTACAGGCAATAATAATAAGCATCAGAATAATAATAATAATTCCTCAGAAGCCTTAATCTGGAGAGAGAGGGCATGAATTTAAACAAGGCTCCTAAAACAGGACGCGTGGACAGACGTTGGTTCAGTTTTTCTGGACTGAGTTCTGAAGGTCGGGTACCGAGCGGCTGGGAAGCTGCTGGATTTGAGGTCCAGGTGAATTACGAAGAATAACTAAATCCTGAAATTATCTTCAAAGACAGTTCCTGACGGTGACGGAGCTGAACGTGACTTTTTGGTGGTATGTAAACATCACCGAGCAGGAGGCCGGTCAGGGGGCCGGTGTTGGGGTTAGGGGTGGGCGTCGGGCGGAGACCACTGTACAGTAACGCTCTATTTTGGTAAAGGAGGAGAATCTTATTTTTTCATGGTGACTTTGAAGTCATTCAGGGCTTTGTGTTGCGTTTCCTCTTATTTTCTAAGAACGTGATGATTCCTAATCTAGCCTTGCTTTTAGTCTTACTCTCAAAACATGATCTTTTCCCCTCCTCTTCTTTTTTTTTTTTTTTGGACTGTATGATGACCAATAAACCACATTTCAACATCACGCCTTTGATCTTCTGCCTTGACCCGGTACACGTAGAACACAGCGCCCGGTCTGTAAGACCTACAACTGAAAACGTGCCTGAAAACAAATTTCTAATCACATTTTTTATATTTCATCGCTGTGAGGAGGTAGAAAAAATGTCTGATTAGTTGGTGAGGAGGTAGTAGAAATGTCTGATTAGTTTGGGAGGAGGTAGTAGAAATGTCTGATTAGTTTGTGAGGAGGTAGAAAAAATGTCTGATTAGTTGGTGAGGAGGTAGTAGAAGTGTCTGATTAGTTGGTGAGGAGGTAGAAGAAATGTCTGATTAGTTTGTGAGGAGGTAGAAGAAATGTCTGATTAGTTGGTGAGGTGGTAGTAGAAGTGTCTGATTAGTTTGTGAGGAGGTAGAAGAAATGTCTGATTAGTCGGTGAGGTGGTAGTAGAAGTGTCTGATTAGTTTGTGAGGAGGTAGTAGAAGTGTCTGATTAGTTGGTGAGGAGGTAGTAGAAATGTCTGATTAGTTTGTGAGGAGGTAGTAGAAATGTCTGATTAGTTTGTGAGGAGGTAGTAGAAATGTCTGATTAGTTTGTGAGGAGGTAGAAAAAATGTCTGATTAGTTGGTGAGGAGGTAGTAGAAGTGTCTGATTAGTTGGTGAGGAGGTAGAAGAAATGTCTGATTAGTTTGTGAGGAGGTAGAAGAAATGTCTGATTAGTCGGTGAGGTGGTAGTAGAAGTGTCTGATTAGTTGGTGAGGAGGTAGTAGAAATGTCTGATTAGTTGGTGAGGAGGTAGTAGAAATGTCTGATTAGTTGGTGAGGTGGTAGTAGAAGTGTCTGATTAGTTGGTGAGGCGGTAGTAGAAATGTCTGATTAGTTTGTGAGGAGGTAGAAGAAATGTCTGATTAGTCGGTGAGGTGGTAGTAGAAGTGTCTGATTAGTTGGTGAGGAGGTAGTAGAAGTGTCTGATTAGTTTGTGAGGAGGTAGTAGAAGTGTCTGATTAGTTGGTGAGGAGGTAGTAGAAGTGTGATTAGTTGGTGAGGCAGGAGAAGAAATGTCTGATTAGTTGGTGAAGCAGGAGAATAAATGTCTGATTAGTTGGTGAGGAGGTAGTAGAAGTGTCTGATTAGTTGGTGAGGCAGGAGAAGAAATGTCTGATTAGTTGGTGAGGAGGTAGTAGAAGTGTCTGATTAGTTGGTGAGGAGGTAGTAGAAGTGTCTGATTAGTTGGTGAGGAGGTAGAAGAAATGTCTGATTAGTTTGTGAGGAGGTAGTAGAAGTGTCTGATTAGTTGGTGAGGTGGTAGTAGAAGTGTCTGATTAGTTTGTGAGGAGGTAGAAGAAATGTCTGATTAGTTTGTGAGGAGGTAGTAGAAATGTCTGATTAGTTTGTGAGGAGGTAGTAGAAATGTCTGATTAGTCGGTGAGGAGGTAGTAGAAGTGTCTGATTAGTCTTTGAGGAGGTAGTAGAAGTGTCTGATTAGTTGGTGAGGCAGGAGAAGAAATGTCTGATTAGTTGGTGAGGAGGTAGTAGAAATGTCTGATTAGTTTGTGAGGAGGTAGTAGAATTGTCTGATTAGTTGGTGAGGAGGTAGAAGAAATGTCTGATTAGTTGGTGAGGAGGTAGTAGAATTGTCTGATTAGTTGGTGAGGAGGTAGTAGAATTGTCTGATTAGTTGGTGAGGAGGTAGTAGAAGTGTCTGATTAGTTTGTGAGGAGGTAGTAGAAATGTCTGATTAGTTGGTGAGGAGGTAGTAGAAATGTCTGATTAGTTGGTGAGGAGGTAGTAGAAGTGTCTGATTAGTTTGTAAGGAGGTAGAAGAAATGTCTGATTAGTTGGTGAGGAGGTAGTAGAAGTGTCTGATTAGTTTGTGAGGAGGTAGTAGAAATGTCTGATTAGTCGGTGAGGAGGTAGAAGAAATGTCTGATTAGTTTGTGAGGAATGCCTGATTAGTTTGTGAGGAGGTAGAAGAAATGTCTGATTAGTTGGTGAGGAGGTAGTAGAAATGTCTGATTAGTCGGTGAGGAGGTAGTAGAAATGTCTGATTAGTTGGTGAGGAGGTAGTAGAAATGTCTGATTAGTTGGTGAGGAGGTAGAAGAAATGTCTGATTAGTTGGTGAGGAGGTAGTAGAAATGTCTGATTAGTTTGTGAGGAGGTAGTAGAAATGTCTGATTAGTTTGTGAGGAGGTAGTAGAAATGTCTGATTAGTTTGTGAGGAGGTAGGAGAAATGTCTGATTAGTTTGTGAGGAGGTAGAAGAAATGTCTGATTAGTTTGTGAAGAGGTAGAAGAAGTGTCTGATTAGTTTGTGAGGAGGTAGAAAAAATGTCTGATTAGTTTGTGAGGAGGTAGAAGAAATGTCTGATTAGTTTGTGAGGAATGCCTGATTAGTTTGTGAGGAGGTAGTAGAAATGTCTGATTAGTTTGTGAGGAGGTAGTAGAAATGTCTGATTAGTTGGTGAGGTGGTAGTAGAAATGTCTGATTAGTTGGTGAGGTGGTAGTAGAAGTGTCTGATTAGTTTGTGAGGAGGTAGAAGAAATGTCTGATTAGTTGGTGAGGAGGTAGTAGAAATGTCTGATTAGTCGGTGAGGAGGTAGTAGAAATGTCTGATTAGTCGGTGAGGAGGTAGTAGAAGTGTCTGATTAGTCTGTGAGGAGGTAGTAGAAGTGTCTGATTAGTCGGTGAGGAGGTAGTAGAAGTGTCTGATTAGTTGGTGAGGAGGTAGTAGAAGTGTCTGATTAGTTGGTGAGGAGGTAGAAGAAATGTCTGATTATTATCAGTTCTGATCTAATACCTGCTTTGACTGCTCAGTACTTCATTAAGATAAATCAAGATTTACTGCTGAAGGAACTGAATACATTCATACAATGTCTGGGGCGTCCAGGAGAAATCTGGAACCTAACTTTGTTCTTCAAACTGGATCAAGATCTGATCTACTTCTCTCACAATAACATATTCATGTTACTTTGTATTGTATGTCTGATTATTTACATCTGTTCTAATCAGATCTGCTGTTCTTACTGGTCGGCTGGTTGAACATTATGACCGGCTGGTTAAACCATGTAGAAGATGTAACGACTGTTCTCAGATCTGGTTTTTGTTGTGGTCTCAGTTTTGAGAAGCTGTTTCACCATCAGGTCTCAGCTTTAGTCCAGGAAGCAAAACCATCACTGACCACCAAATAACTAATTATAATCAGAAGACTGACTCTAAACTACTGAACGATCTATTAATGATCTATTAATGATCTATTAATGATCTATTAATGATCTGTATACTCTCTACACGACTGTATACAGAGAGCTAGTGCTGGTAGCTACAGCCTCAGTTCATAACTTTAATAACTTTAATAACTTTAATAACTGAGAGTCTGAATTTGGCCTCATCAGCCGCTCCGCACATCTCAGCATCACCGCACTCTGTCTAATCATCTCGGTTCAGTCCGATCATATAAGGAAAACAGACGGGATCACTGGAGGAGACCTGCGCGCGGACCGAGGAGAAAGCTGCTGCTCCTGGAAAGGAGGGAGGGAAGGAAGGAAGCGCCGGAAACAGAAGCAAAATAAAAGTCTCGAGTTGTTGTACCAACGTTCACCGCCAGATGGCAGCAGATCCGCTTCTAAATGCCCCGCAGATCCAACAGCAGGTACGTGGTATTCAAGTTCAGTTCCACGTTGTTGGACAATATATATATTTATTGTTTCTGAATGGGACCTCAGCCCGTCCAGTTTAGTCTGAGTGAGTTAGTCTTCACCGCTCTTCCTCATTCTATACCATATTAAAGATATACTGTATAATCAAAATAATAAAATAATTTAATAATAATACTATAACAAAAAGGGCAGAGTCACCCAGTGTTCTCCACAGTACAGTATTAACAAGCTAACAGGCTAATAAACATTAGAACAGGATAACAGATTTATAACTTAGTGTTTTATATTTAATATAGACTCATAATAATAATAATTATTTAGTTCACAGCATTTTGATGAAGTAGTATAACTAAATAGCCACATAGCATAACCATGCTAACGCAGCTAAACAAACACAACAAGCCTGCATGCTAGTATAGAACATGCGAGGTAACATTATCAGTGTGTATATATACTAATTATATATATATATAATTGGGGACGTCCCAACCTAGTCACTCCATATTAATAAAGTCAAACATACGGAGAAGAATTCTAATTTTTTTTCAGTTCTAACACTAAAACGTGTGTATATTAGAACTCTGTTACAGATGCATTAAGATAACTTGTGAGAATTCTAGAATAAATTATTAGTATTTTTTTCTCTTTGCCGGTCTAATTAGTCTTTATTAGTGCTAATACATAATACCTTCCACGTCTGCAGCCAATGTGTAGCGGGAAGATATTAATGATTAGACCTTCACATAATCACATCATAATAATATATAAATAGTACAAACTAACCTGATCATCACGAGAGAGAGAGAGAGAGAGAGAGAGAGAGGAGAGAGAGAGAGAGAGAGAGGAGAGAGACAGAGAGAGAGAGAGAGAAGAGAAGAGAGAGAGGAGAGAGACAGAGAGAGAGAGATACAGAGAGAGAGAGGAGAGAAGAGAGAGAGGAGAGAGACAGAGAGAGAGAGAGAGGAGAGAGAGAGAGGAGAGAGAGAGAGAGAGAGACAGAGAGAGAGAGAGAGGAGAGAGACAGAGAGAGAGAGAGAGAGGAGAGAGAGAGAGAGAGAGAGACAGAGAGAGAGAGAGAGGAGAGAGAGAGAGAGGAGAGGAGAGAGAGAGAGAGAGACAGAGAGAGAGAGAGAGAGGAGAGAGAGAGAGAGTATGTATGTGTGTGAGTGTGTGTGTATGTGTATGGGTGTTTGTGTGTGTGTGTATATGTGTGTGTATGTGTGTGATGTTTGTGTGTGTGTATGTTTGTGTGTGTGTGTGTGTATATGTGTGTGTATGTGTGTGTATGTGTGTGATGTTTGTGTGTGTGTGTGTGTATATGTGTGTGTATGTGTGTGATGTCTGTGTGTGTGTGTATATGTGTGTGTATGTTTGTGTGTGTGTGTGTGTGTGTGTGTGTGTATATGTGTGTGTATGTTTGTGTGTGTGTGTGCATATATGTGTGTGTATGTTTGTGAGATGTGTGTGTGTGTGTGTGTGTATGTGTGTATATGTGTGTGTATGTTTGTGTGTGTGTGTGTATATGTGTGTGTGTATGTTTGTGTGTGTGTGTGTGTGTGTGTGTATATGTGTGTGTATGTTTGTGTGTGTTAGTGTATATGTGTGTGTGTGTGTGTGTATATGTGTGTGTATGTTTGTGTGTGTTAGTGTATATGTGTGTGTGTGTGTGTGTGTGTGTGTAGATCTGACCGTGTTGTTGGTGGTTGTTTTTGTTTAGTTTCATATGAAACGTATTTAATTTAATAATGTAATATTTAATCATTACAGAAGATCTAGTTGATAGTTACTGCTGAGTAAGCACTGTAAGCACCAGACGCCTGGGTGTTAGCACGCTGCGCTGTTTACGGTGGAACAGGAATCTGAATGAGTAGCTAATTCAGTCCTTAGATCAGCTGTAAGTCTCGTCCAATCAGAATACAGAGTTTATTACGTTTGCTTGGTTCATTATCTGCGTCAGTAAAGGAGGAACTAGAGACGTTTGGAAGTATACCTGTTTATTAAAATTATATTTTCTTTACATTCAAATCTGGAAACAAATAAAAACTTGGCTCGTTTTGTTACCTCAGCTACGAGTCTTTACAGGTAAGGCATTTAACCTGCCGTTACTGTAGTAACATCAGGACTACAGACATTCCACATCCCACCGTAGTATTCTACTTATTACGTTCATGTTTTATGCTTGTTGTGTTGTTTTTAACTAATATTGTGGAAATCAGTCGTGTAAATGGTAAGAAAATTTAATGTACAGGTATCTGTTCACAAGTGGATGTGTTGGAGGTACAAACACAACCAGATAGAAGTTTGTTTATGGCATATTTAATACACTATGCTCACTCAAAGTGCTCTACAGAGGAGAAGATCTGAAGGTAACTTAAATTAAACGTTCAAAAAGATGTAGAACAGAAATGAAACATGGTTCGAACAACATATCTGAGAGGAAAAACATAAACATCTATCCATTTATATTTATATTTGTGCCCCAAACCTCTTTTCGGTGTCTCGTTCAGGAAATACTCTTAATAAGTTTCTCTGTTTATTGTCCCCCTGACAGTGAAGTGAGATCCTCCCATTGGCTGGTCCCAGTGAGGGGCCAATCCTGTATGGTCACAGTGCAAAGTCCTCAGCCCACGTACCTCAATTCAAATTTACTGGTGTAGCGCTTTTTACGAAGATGTCACAAAACAGCTTTACAGAAGTTTGAGAACATGCAGTCACAGCATGTGTCCCCCAGTAAGCAAGCCAGAGATAACAGTGGCAAGAACTTATTCCTCAGACTGGAGGAAGAAACCTCGGGAGGAACCAGACTCACAAGGAGAGACCCGTCCTCCTCTGGTCAAACAGTATCTACAGTTTATTAAGCCCAGGTCAGAATGGAACTCAGAGAGTCTCTGGATGGTAAAAGCTTTAGAAGCTGCACAGGTAGAGGCAGTCTCTGACTGAGGCAGTCTCTGACTGAGGCAGTCTCTGACTGAGGCAGTGTAAAAAGTGAGACTGAGTTGAAACAGTCCCATCCTTCTCAGGGCTGGTAAATCTGGACGGAGTGATGAAGCTGAGGTTGTTCTAGTTGGCGTGAATGAACAGGAGAGATCTCGGACCTCCGGCGACTGTAGAGATGTGACACTGTGAAGAGAGATGAACAGAGCAGGTCTGGAGAGAAGCTGACGGGGCTTCTGGGAAAGTAGAAAACAAGATCATCTCTCAGAGTTCCTCGTTATGAGTGGTCAGACGGCAGATGCTCCACCTATTCTGTACTGTGGCTGTCTTCTCCACTTGATCGAGCTGTGTTCATCTGGAAACACTCGTTTTCTCCATTTGGGCCCCTTGTCCTTACACACATTATCACTAGCACAACCAGGAGTACGATCACCAACACACTCAGCAGTACTACCACCCACAGTGGGACAACACCTCTGCATACGTCTGGTTGTGGCTGGTCATCTACGAAACACAAGCACACAGATTTACTACAGTGTGGATAAAACATTCCTGCATACACGTATATGTACATACATATTTCTAAATATGTGTATAAGTCTGGAATATGTTTCTATTTAAATATAAATATAATAAATTTAAACAGATAAAACACTGAGTAAAATGTGAATAGAAGCGGACGGACGGACGTACATAGAAAATAGATTTAATTTGATTTTTTTATGTAGGTCTGAAAGTCAAATGTTTCTATTCTTGCTTCATATCAGATTCAACGGCTCCACAGTTTAAAGTCTACTTTGTCTGTTTTTCCTTCCATAGTGCTCCAGATGTTTTCAGTGGTTCACCACTGGACTCTGGAGTGGAGTAAAGCTCCACCACTGGACTCTGGAGTGGAGTAAAGCTCCACCACTGGACTCTGGAGTGGTGTAAAGCTCCACCACTGGACTCTGGAGTGGAGTAAAGCTCCACCACTGGAGTCTGGAGTGGTGTAAAGCTCCACCACTGGACTCTGGAGTGGAGTAAAGCTCCACCACTGGACTCTGGAGTGGTGTAAAGCACCACCACTGGACTCTGGAGTGGTGTAAAGCGCCACCACTGGACTCTGGAGTGGTGTAAAGCTCCACCACTGGACTCTGGAGTGGTGTAAAGCTCCACCACTGTACTCTGGAGTGATGTAAAGCTCCACCACTGGACTCTGGAGTGGTGTAAAGCTCCACCACTGGACTCTGGAGTGGAGTAAAGCTCCACCACTGGAGTCTGGAGTGGTGTAAAGCGCCACCACTGGACTCTGGAGTGGTGTAAAGCTCCACCACTGGACTCTGGAGTGGTGTAAAGCTCCACCACTGGACTCTGGAGTGGTCTAAAGCTCCACCACTGGACTACAGGTCCTCAGCAGGATCTTGCCATCTCATTCAAGAACTCTTCGATTGTCCCGCCTGAAGATGCAAGAAACCTTGGGGTGCTCGTCCAGTCTCTTGTCATTTCAAGGCTCGACTACTGCAACTCGCTCCTGGCTGGTCTTCCTCTGCAGACCATCAGAACCTTCAACTGATCCAGAATGCAGAATCTTCAATCTCCCCAAGTTCACTCCTGTCACACCACTGCTGCGCTCCCTTCACTGGCTTCCTGTAGCTGCTCGCATTCAGTTTAAAGTTCTGATGCCTTCAAAGCCAAGAATGGAGCAGCTCCTCCTGACCTTATGGCGATGGTCAAAAGTCGAACCGCACCTCGAGCCCTTCACGCTTCAAGTACAGCTCGGCTTGACCCGCCATCACTCAAGATTCATGGAAGACACACAACAAGATGCTTCTGGAGCCCAGATGGTGGAACGAACTTTCACTGGCTGTCCTAACAGCGAACTCTCTCACAGTCTTCAAACGCAGACTGAAGATCACCATCTCTTTGTGAAGCTCTTATAATCACTGATCTACTGAAGCACTGGTATAAACCGTAATTGCACTTGATCTTCTAGGAACTCTGGATAAGTACTGCACTGATACTGTCTGTAGTCTTGTAGGTGTTCCAGTCTTGCTAGGTGTTGCTCTGTGTCTAATCTTATATTTTGTTGTCTTCTGTCTAGATATCAGCACTGGAGATACATACTCTGACTGAACACACAGTCGCTCTGGATAAGAGTGTCTGCTGTGAATGTAAATGACTCTAAGAACATACCTTGAACAGTCACTGTGTAGATATGAATGAACTCTTTATTGCTGGTGTTCTGTATGATGTAAACTCCACTATCAGAAACTTTCATTCCTCTCAGCTCAAGAGCCGGGAACACTCTCTTTGCGTGTTCAGGTCCACACTGTGTCGAGCGTCCATCCACTCTACAGATCTGGCCACTGGGTCGGGAAGCATCAGTGCTGTTATAAATCACCGTCACTGGATCTAAGATGTCCAAATCCATGAATAGAGAGTCATTGGGTTTTATCCGAACTGAGGAACTCAAGGCTGAGAAGAAAGAAAGAGTCAGTAACTTCATCAGTAAACCAAACTAGAGCATTCAGATCACTGAGGTTCTGAAGAAGTGAACACTTACGCTCGATCTGAAGGACCACATCGTAGATGGACATGTTATCACATTGACATGTGTAACAATTAATCTTACTGTAATCAGCGTCAGTGATGGTGAGAGAGAAATTTCCCTTCAGGTACTGATCATAGAACATCTGATATCCTTCTCTCATCGACCAGCATGACGTCTGGTTGCACCAAGCCACAGTATCTTGGGAATGATGGTCCACGATCCATGTGACCAGACCAGTAAAGTTCTCAGAGCAGGGGAGGGTAGCTGACTGGTGACGCTTCACTCTGACCGCAGGAGCAATTGATGCTAACAGTGAAATAGATGAGGAGTAATAAAACATCTCAGCAGGTTGATAGACTTACATCTGCGTACATTATAAACAGTGGGTCAACTTTCCTACAATTCTGAGAAAGCTGCTCCTCCACTGACACTGCAGTTCTAACATCCTCACTGTATGTAAATGATAAAATAACATCAGCATGTACAACAGAGATGTTCAGCAGTCTGAGGTCTTTGGTACAGGATTACCGGTTAGCCTTGTTAATAGCTGCAAGTATTGCATTGCACAAAGTAAACACCTAATAGTTCACCTAATAATTCAGCTGAAACTTCTGTATGTATTGACTTACACAGTAAAACACATAACTATGACCACTTTGGACGGTGGCAGCACATAGGTAGCAGTGTTCTGGTCTTGGGAATGTTTTGGTGACATTCTCTGGACCCACTCATCTATGTGGAAGACCCTCTCAATCGATTTGGATCACGTACACTGTACATGCTGATGGTCCTCTCTGGGGTGGATAAGATCTTCCAGCAAGACAATGAGACACATCACATGGCTAGAAATGTCCCACACTGGTTGGAAAAGCTGACCTAGTCTTCTAAGTACAACCCTGGACCTTAATTCCACAGACCGGATTGTTGGGTTGACAAAAATCCTGGCCCGGAAGCTGGAATCTGACTGTCTAGACTGTCTAAAAACCACTACTAGCTATTGCACTAGCTAGCATACTTGCTACACAAACTACATACTAATGAGTGCCTCACAAACACAACATTGCATCTCATTCTGTTCTCAACGGCTTGTTATTCGAAGCCCTGTTAAACAGGAGTTTCCATTCCGGCTGTGGACTTTGATCCTGTGAGGCTGATAGAAGGAAGCTTTGGAGCAAGCTCTGCCAGTCAAATACTCTGGCCAATCACAGTGAACCACCTGTCTCCAGGACTCCGCTTACGTTCCTGCTCTGCTGCTTTCAGGTGCTGACAGTTCAATGTTCTCCTCTTTCCTTCCCCTCACCACCAGTTTGGTCCCAGGCCTGTTGTCCAGAGAGCAGTTTTCACTGTTCAGAGTTGATCGATGTAATGGTCAGAGTTAATCACTGTAATAGTCAGAGTTGATCACTGTAATAGTCAGAGTTGATCGCTGTAATAGTCAGAGTTGATCGCTGTAATAGTCAGAGTTGATCACTGTAATGGTCAGAGTTGATCGCTGTAATAGTCAGAGTTGATCGCTGTAATAGTCAGAGTTGATCACTGTAATGGTCAGAGTTAATCACTGTAATAGTCAGAGTTAATCACTGTAATAGTCAGAGTTGATCACTGTAATAGTCAGAGTTGATCGCTGTAATGGTCAGAGTTGATGACTGTAATAGTCAGAGTTGATCGCTGTAATGGTCAGAGTTGATCACTGTAATAGTCAGAGTTGATCACTGTAATAGTCAGAGTTGATGACTGTAATGGTCAGAGTTGATACTGTAATAGTCAGAGTTGATGACTGTAATGGTTAGAGTTGATCACTGTCATGGTCAGAGTTGATCACTGTAATAGTCAGAGTTGATCACTGTAATAGTCAGAGTTGATCACTGTAATAGTCAGAGTTGATCGCTGTAATGGTCAGAGTTGATCACTGTAATAGTCAGAGTTGATCACTGTAATGGTCAGAGTTGATACTGTAATAGTCAGAGTTGATGACTGTAATGGTCAGAGTTGATACTGTAATAGTCAGAGTTGATGACTGTAATGGTTAGAGTTGATCACTGTCATGGTCAGAGTTGATCACTGTAATAGTCAGAGTTGATGACTGTAATAGTCAGAGTTGATACTGTAATAGTCAGAGTTGATCTCTGTAATGGTCAGAGTTGATCACTGTAATGGTCAGAGTTGATGACTGTAATAGTCAGAGTTGATGACTGTAATAGTCAGAGTTGATGACTGTAACGGTCAGAGTTGATCACTGTAAGGATCAGAGTTGATGACTGTAATAGTCAGAGTTGATCGCTGTAATAGTCAGAGTTGATCACTGTAATGGTCAGAGTTGATCACTGTAATGGTCAGAGTTGATCACTGTAATAGTCAGAGTTGATCACTGTAATAGTCAGAGTTGATCACTGTAATAGTCAGAGTTGATCGCTGTAATGGTCAGAGTTGATCACTGTAATAGTCAGAGTTGATCACTGTAATAGTCAGAGTTGATGACTGTAATGGTCAGAGTTGATACTGTAATAGTCAGAGTTGATGACTGTAATGGTTAGAGTTGATCACTGTCATGGTCAGAGTTGATCACTGTAATAGTCAGAGTTGATGACTGTAATAGTCAGAGTTGATACTGTAATAGTCAGAGTTGATGACTGTAATGGTTAGAGTTGATCACTGTCATGGTCAGAGTTGATCACTGTAATAGTCAGAGTTGATGACTGTAATGGTTAGAGTTGATCACTGTAATGGTCAGAGTTGATGACTGTAATAGTCAGAGTTGATGACTGTAATGGTCAGAGTTGATACTGTAATAGTCAGAGTTGATCACTGTAATAGTCAGAGTTGATACTGTAATGGTCAGAGTTGATGACTGTAATAGTCAGAGTTGATACTGTAATAGTCAGAGTTGATGACTGTAATAGTCAGAGTTGATGACTGTAATGGTCAGAGTTGATGACTGTAATGGTCAGAGTTGATGACTGTAATAGTCAGAGTTGATACTGTAATAGTCAGAGTTGATACTGTAATAGTCAGAGTTGATCACTGTAATAGTCAGAGTTGATGACTGTAATAGTCAGAGTTGATACTGTAATAGTCAGAGTTGATGACTGTAATGGTTAGAGTTGATCACTGTAATGGTCAGAGTTGATCACTGTAATAGTCAGAGTTGATCACTGTAATAGTCAGAGTTGATGACTGTAATGGTTAGAGTTGATCACTGTAATGGTCAGAGTTGATCACTGTAATAGTCAGAGTTGATCACTGTAATAGTCAGAGTTGATCGCTGTAATGGTCAGAGTTGATACTGTAATAGTCAGAGTTGATCGCTGTAATGGTCAGAGTTGATACTGTAATAGTCAGAGTTGATCGCTGTAATGGTCAGAGTTGATGACTGTAATGGTCAGAGTTGATCACTGTAATAGTCAGAGTTGATCGCTGTAATGGTGAGAGTTGATGACTGTAATGGTGAGAGTTGATGACTGTAATGGTCAGAGTTGATGACTGTAATAGTCAGAGTTGATGACTGTAATAGTCAGAGTTAATCACTGTAATGGTGAGAGTTGATGACTGTAATGGTGAGAGTTGATGACTGTAATGGTCAGAGTTGATGACTGTAATAGTCAGAGTTGATGACTGTAATAGTCAGAGTTAATCGCTGTAATGGTCAGAGTTGATGACTGTAATGGTCAGAGTTGATGACTGTAATAGTCAGAGTTGATGACTGTAATAGTCAGAGTTGATGACTGTAATGGTTAGAGTTGATCACTGTAATAGTCAGAGTTGATGACTGTAATGGTTAGAGTTGATCACTGTAATAGTCAGAGTTGATGACTGTAATGGTCAGAGTTGATGACTGTAATGGTTAGAGTTGATCACTGTAATAGTCAGAGTTGATGACTGTAATAGTCAGAGTTGATCACTGTAATAGTCAGAGTTGATGACTGTAATGGTCAGAGTTGATGACTGTAATGGTTAGAGTTGATCGCTGTAATAGTCAGAGTTGATGACTGTAATGGTCAGAGTTGATGACTGTAATGGTCAGAGTTGATCGCTGTAATAGTCAGAGTTGATGACTGTAATGGTCAGAGTTGATGACTGTAATGGTTAGAGTTGATCACTGTAATAGTCAGAGTTGATGACTGTAATGGTCAGAGTTGATGACTGTAATGGTTAGAGTTGATCACTGTAATAGTCAGAGTTGATCACTGTAATGGTCAGAGTTGATGACTGTAATGGTTAGAGTTGATCACTGTAATAGTCAGAGTTGATCACTGTAATAGTCAGAGTTGATCGCTGTAATAGTCAGAGTTGATCACTGTAATGGTCAGAGTTGATACTGTAATAGTCAGAGTTGATCACTGTAATAGTCAGAGTTGATGACTGTAATGGTCAGAGTTGATCAATGTAATAGTCAGAGTTGATGACTGTAATGGTCAGAGTTGATTGCTGTAATGGTCAGAGTTGATACTGTAATAGTCAGAGTTGATCGCTGTAATGGTCAGAGTTGATATTGTAATAGTCAGAGTTGATTACTGTAATGGTCAGAGTTGATCACTGTAATAGTCAGAGTTGATACTGTAATAGTCAGAGTTGATCGCTGTAATGGTCAGAGTTGATACTGTAATAGTCAGAGTTGATCACTGTAATGGTCAGAGTTGATCACTGTAATGGTCAGAGTTGATCACTGTAATAGTCAGAGTTGATGACTGTAATAGTCAGAGTTGATGACTGTAATAGTCAGAGTTGATACTGTAATAGTCAGAGTTGATGACTGTAATAGTCAGAGTTGATGACTGTAGTGGTCAGAGTTGATCGCTGTAATAGTCAGAGTTGATCACTGTAATGGTCAGAGTTGATGACTGTAATAGTCAGAGTTGATGACTGTAATGGTCAGAGTTGATGACTGTAATAGTCAGAGTTGATGACTGTAATAGTCAGAGTTGATGACTGTAATAGTCAGAGTTGATGACTGTAATGGTCAGAGTTGATGACTGTAATAGTCAGAGTTGATCGCTGTAATGGTCAGAGTTGATCGCTGTAATAGTCAGAGTTGATCACTGTAATAGTCAGAGTTGATCACTGTAGTGGTCAGAGTTGATCGCTGTAATGGTCAGAGTTGATTACTGTAATGGTCAGAGTTGATCACTGTAATAGTCAGAGTTGATCACAGTAGTGGTCAGAGTTGATCACTGTAGTGGTCAGAGTTGATTGCTGTAATAGTCAGAGTTGATCGCTGTAATGGTCAGAGTTGATCGCTGTAATGGTCAGAGTTGATGGCTGTAATAGTCAGAGTTGATGGCTGTAATGGTCAGAGTTGATCACTGTAATGGTCAGAGTTGATCGCTGTAATGGTCAGAGTTGATGACTGTAATAGTCAGAGTTGATGGCTGTAATAGTCAGAGTTGATCACTGTAATGGTCAGAGTTGATGACTGTAATAGTCAGAGTTGATGGCTGTAATGGTCAGAGTTGATGGCTGTAATGGTCAGAGTTGATCACTGTAATGGTCAGAGTTGATCGCTGTAATGGTCAGAGTTGATCACTGTAATGGTCAGAGTTGATCACTGTAATAGTCAGAGTTGATCGCTGTAATGATCAGAGTTGATCGCTGTAATGATCAGAGTTGATCGCTGTAATAGTCAGAGTTGATCGCTTTAATGATCAGAGCTGATCGCTGTAATGGTCAGAGTTGATCGCTTTAATGGTCAGAGTTGATGACTGTAATAGTCAGAGTTGATACTGTAATAGTCAGAGTTGATACTGTAATAGTCAGAGTTGATCACTGTAATAGTCAGAGTTGATACTGTAATAGTCAGAGTTGATACTGTAATAGTCAGAGTTGATCACTGTAATAGTCAGAGTTGATCACTGTAATAGTCAGAGTTGATCACTGTAATAGTCAGAGTTGATCACTGTAATGGTCAGAGTTGAACACTGTAATGGTCAGAGTTGACTGCTTTAATGGTCAGAGTTCTGGTCTGGGATCCTAACAAACCCTAAACAGATCTCAGATCAGTCCTGTTTTCAAAGAGCTGCACTGACTACCTGTATCTTTTAGAACAGACTTTAGGAAAATTCTGTACTCGTCCAGTTTGGTCCTGGTACTGTTTGTCCAGGGAGCTGGTTTTGCCATATTCCACAGGATCTGCAAGGTTCTGACCACTTCTAGACCTGGGCCCAGGATGGGGCCTACGCTAACTCTTTAATTGTAAGATTACTATCCATCAAATTGTACATCTAATCGAATAGTTACGGTTTTCCAGATCTTTCTGGAAGCCATCTAGAGTCATGTAGCCATCTAGAATCACATATGAAAGCATTCTGAGAGCAACATTTTTAATGGTTTTTCTGAAAGAGTTTAAAAAAACAGACTTACTCTCGATCTGGATCGTCACAGTACAGATGGTTTCACCGTCACACTGACATGTGTATGTGGACCTCTTGTTGAGATCAACATCAGTGACGTTGAGGGAGAAATTGTCCTTCAGGTACTGATGATGGGAAACCTTAAATCCCTCCTTCCACTGGCATGAAGTCCGATTACACTGAGCCAGAACATGAAAGGGATTATGTTTCACGGTCCAGCTCACCAAACCAGAACATCTCTCAGAGCAGGGCAGAGTAGCAGACTCATGTAGCTTCACCTTCACTTCCACTGGACCTGCTTCAGACCCTGAGAGTGGGGAGGAACATAGGTAAGTTGAAAATTTGAGTAGAAACATTGGTCCACCATCACGAGAGCACTTGTAGTGCTAGCGAGTGTAGCTATACCTCAGATTTAGTTCTACCTCATTCATTTATTTTCTTCCAAGTTTTCTCTCCTGGTCATTGCTTGCTAGCTGGGACTCTCCAGATCACATGGTGCTACCATATTGGCTCAACACGCTTTGAGGAGAACACTAACAATTCTGTTATAGTCCGGCTAACAGGTGTTCACTTTGGGATTAATGTGTCCAGAGTATAGCTCAGGGTTTCTCAACGTATGGGCTGTGGACCACCAGCAAGTCGTGAAGCGCCCTCTAGTGGTCCACAGGTCTGTCCTCACTCAATGGTAGGTAGTAGTTTGTAATGGGCTGGTTTACATCACTTTAATAATTAAAATCAATATAAATATTTGTAGAGACCTACAAATAAAAACATCTCAGTAGTAAAATTAATAAACACCATCAGTCTGAGACACAGCAGCTACTGATACAAACGTCTGATTCAGCTCCTCCAGCATCAGACACCCGAGCAGCTAAACACCAAACCAGACCTCCAATAACAGCCACGTCTGATTCAGCTCCTCCAGCATCAGACCCCCGAGCAGCTAAACACCAAACCAGACCCCCAATAACAGACACGTCTGATTCAGCTCCTCCAGCATCAGACACCCGAGCAGCTAAACACCAAACCAGACCTCCAATAACAGCCACGTCTGATTCAGCTCCTCCAGCATCAGACCCCCGAGCAGCTAAACACCAAACCAGACCCCCAATAACAGACACGTCTGATTCATCTCCTCCAGCATCAGACACCCGAGCAGCTAAACACCAAACCAGACCTCCAATAACAGACACATCTGATTCAGCTCCTCCAGCATCAGACACCCGAGCAGCTAAACACCAAACCAGACCCCCAATAACAGACACGTCTGAATCAGCTCCTCCAGCATCAGACACCCGAGCAGCTAAACACCAAACCAGACCTCCAATAACAGACACGTCTGATTCAGCTCCTCCAGCATCAGACACCCGAGCAGCTAAACACCAAACCAGACCCCCAATAACAGACACGTCTGATTCAGCTCCTCCAGCATCAGACACCCGAGCAGCTAAACACCAAACCAGACCCCCAATAACAGACACGTCTGATTCAGCTCCTCCAGCATCAGACACCCGAGCAGCTAAACACCAAACCAGACCCCCAATAACAGACACGTCTGATTCAGCTCCTCCAGCATCAGACACCCGAGCAGCTAAACACCAAACCAGACCCCCAATAACAGCCACGTCTGATTCAGCTCCTCCAGCATCAGACACCCGAGCAGCTAAACACCAAACCAGACCCCCAATAACAGACACGTCTGATTCAGCTCCTCCAGCATCAGACACCCGAGCAGCTAAACACCAAACCAGACCCCCAATAACAGACACGTCTGATTCAGCTCCTCCAGCATCAGACACCCGAGCAGCTAAACACCAAACCAGACCCCCAATAACAGACACGTCTGATTCAGCTCCTCCAGCATCGGACACCCGAGCAGCTAAACACCAAACCAGACCCCCAATAACAGACACGTCTGATTCAGCTCCTCCAGCATCAGACACCCGAGCAGCTAAACACCAAACCAGACCCCCAATAACAGCCACGTCTGATTCAGCTCCTCCAGCATCAGACACCCGAGCAGCTAAACACCAAACCAGACCCCCAATAACAGACACGTCTGATAGTGTAGCGTGTTTGACTCTGTATGTGACTCATAAACTTTGAGATCCCACCAGTGAAGTTCTGTAGTAGTGAGTCAGTCAGAGCAGGTCTGGTAGACTGTGGGTGGAACTGGACCCTGCAGGACCATGCCATGCAGCTTAGCGTGACTTTAAAAGAACATCTTTCTCTAATTGAATAGAGATCAGAGAAAGTTCTGGTACCAGCAGATCATCAGGAGTAAGAACTGTTCAGTACTTACCAGCAGTGACTGCAGTGGTCAGTAAGATCAGGACACAGTGAGCAGAACTGCAGGACCACATGACTGACCTGCAGACACACAAGTTCAAATACATTAAAGTACATTCTTATAAATACTGTATGTAAATAAATAAAGTATATATAATAAATTAAATACATTTTATTTATTATTATTATTATTATTATTATAACAATAATAATTATTATTGTTATAGTTTACCTGTACACAGGTAGGTGAAGGTGGTGTTACAGTTTACCTGTACACAGGTAGGTGAAGGTAGTGGTACAGTGTACCTGTACACAGGTAGGTGATGGTAGAGTTACAGTTTACCTGTACACAGGTAGGTGAAGGTAATGTTACAGTTTATCTGTACACAGGTAGGTGAGGGTAGTGTTATAGTTTACCTGTACACAGGTAGGTGAAGGTAGTGTTATAGTTTACCTGTACACAGGTAGGTGATGGTAGAGTTACAGTTTACCTGTACACAGGTAGGTGAGGGTAGAGTTACAGTTTGTCTGTACACAGGTAGGTGAAGGTAGTGTTACAGTTTACCTGTACACAGGTAGGTGAAGGTAGGGTTACAGTTTAGCTGTACACAGGTAGGTGAAGGTAGGGTTACAGTTTAGCTGTACACAGGTAGGTGAAGGTGGTGTTACAGTTTACCTGTACACAGGTAGGTGAAGGTAGCGCTACAGTTTAGCTGTACACAGGTAGGTGAAGGTAGTGTTACAGTTTACCTGTACACAGGTAGGTAAAGGTAGAGTTACAGTTTACCTGTTCACAGGTAAACTGTAACTCTAGGTAAAGGTAGTGTTACAGTTTACCTGTACACAGGTAGGTAAAGGTAGAGTTACAGTTTACCTGTTCACAGGTAGGTGAAGGTAGTGTTATAGTTTACCTGTACACAGGTAGGTGAAGGTAGAGTTACAGTTTATCTGTACACAGGTAGGTGAAGGTAGAGTTACAGTTTACCTGTACACAGGTAGGTGAGGGTAGTGTTACAGTTTACCTGTACACAGGTAGGTAAAGGTAGAGTTACAGTTTACCTGTACACAGGTAGGTGAAGGTAGTGTTATAGTTTACCTGTACACAGGTAGGTAAAGATAGAGTTACAGTTTATCTGTACACAGGTAGGTGAAGGTAGTGTTACAGTTTACCTGTACACAGGTAGGTGAGGGTAGAGTTACAGTTTATCTGTACACGGGTAGGTGAGGGTAGAGTTACAGTTTACCTGTACACAGGTAGGTGAAGGTAGGGTTACAGTTTAGCTGTACACAGGTAGGTGAAGGTAGGGTTACAGTTTAGCTGTACACAGGTAGGTGAAGGTAGCGCTACAGTTTAGCTGTACACAGGTAGGTGAAGGTAGTGTTACAGTTTACCTGTACACAGGTAGGTAAAGGTAGAGTTACAGTTTACCTGTTCACAGGTAAACTGTAACTCTAGGTAAAGGTAGTGTTACAGTTTACCAGTACACAGGTAGGTAAAGGTAGAGTTACAGTTTACCTGTTCACAGGTAGGTGAAGGTAGTGTTATAGTTTACCTGTACACAGGTAGGTGAAGGTAGAGTTACAGTTTATCTGTACACAGGTAGGTGAAGGTAGAGTTACAGTTTACCTGTACACAGGTAGGTGAGGGTAGTGTTACAGTTTACCTGTACACAGGTAGGTAAAGGTAGAGTTACAGTTTACCTGTACACAGGTAGGTGAAGGTAGTGTTATAGTTTACCTGTACACAGGTAGGTAAAGATAGAGTTACAGTTTATCTGTACACAGGTAGGTGAAGGTAGTGTTAGAGTTTACCTGTACACAGGTAGGTGAGGGTAGTGTTACAGTTTACCTGTACACAGGTAGGTAAAGGTAGTGTTACAGTTTACCTGTACATGAGTATATGTGTGTGTGTGTGTGTTTGTGTATGTGTATATATGTGCGTGTATGTGTGTGAGTATGTGTTTGTGTGTGCATGAGTATGTGTGTGTGTGTGTTTGTGTATGAATATATGTTTGTGTGTGTGTGTTTGTGTGTGTGTGAGAGTATGTGTGTGTATGTGATTGTGTGTATTTGTGTGTGGGTGAATGTGTATGTGTGTGTATGTGAGTGTGTGTGTGTATATGTGAGTGTGTATATGTGTGTGTCTGTGTGTGTGTCTGTGTGTGTGTTTGTGTTTGTGAGAGTATGTGTGTGAGAAAGTATATGTGTGTGTGTGTGTGTGTTTGTGTGTGTGTATGTTTATGAGTATGTGTGTGTGTGTGTGTATGTGTGTTTGTGTGTGTGCATGTATGTGTATGTTTGTGTGTGTGTGTGTGTGTGTGTTTGTGTGTGAGAGTATGAGTGTGTGTGTGTGTGTTTGTGTATGTATTTGTGGGTGTGTGTTTGTGTATGTGTATATATGTTTTTGTGTGTGAGAGTATATGTGTATATATGAGTGTTTGTATTTGTGTGTGTGTGTGTGCGTGAGTATGTGTGTGTATGTGAGTGAGTGTGTTTGTGTGTGTATGTGACTGTATTTGTGTGTGAATGTGTGTTTGTGTATGAGTATGTGTGTGTATGTGTATATATGTGTGTGTGTATGTGTATATATGTGTGTGTTTATGTGTGTGTGAGAGTATGTGTGTTTGTGTGTGTGTATGACTGTGTGTGTGAGTGTGTGTGTTTGTGTATGTGTATATGTTTGTGTATGTGTGTATATGTGAGTGTGTGTATATGTGTGTGTATGTGAGTGTGTGAGTGTGTGTGTGTGTGTTTGTGCGTGTGTGTGTTTGTGTGTATATGTGTGTGTTTGTGTATATATGGTTGTGTGTGTGTTTGTGTGTATATGTGTGTGTATGTGTGTGTATGTGAGTGTGTGTATGTGTGTGTGTATGTGAGTGTTTGTATGTGTGAGTGTGTGTATGTTTGTGTGTGTA
>CM038725.1:37043502-37078502 GCA_021613375.1 Megaleporinus macrocephalus
TCTTCTCCACAGACAAACTGAACACTCTACTTTCTTTTTCTTTTCTTTCGTTTTATTTGAGGACTGATTTAGAGAACTGACTCAACTGACTCATCAAGACGAGTGCTGAATTTCATAAGTACATGTAACCAGAGAGTCAAAAACAAATGAGAAACTCTACACCAGTAAAAATGTTAGAATTTTAAAAAATTATACATAAAAATAATAATAGTAATAATAAGAATAAGAATAGCAATAATGATACTTATTATTTTATTTACTTATTATTTTCATACACAGAGCATCTCAAATTGCTGCACAATCAACAGTAAAATTTGGTAATAAAAGCAAAAATACAACAAAAGTAGCAAAAAGAACATATAAAATGTTATAGATAGTATTTTAAGTAAAAAATTGGTTAAAATGACTCTTATTATTAAACGAGTTCTGAACCTGACTGTCTAATTTTAGGAGGTAGTGATTTAAACAGTTTAGAATCATAAGGTCAGAACACAGCCGTCTGAGCTAGCTCTAACACTTTCATTTCACTGTTTAAGGGGTTAAACACCTGAAATGCTCAACAAGAACATGATCCAATCAGAAAGAGTCAAAAACATCTTCATCACAGTCTGATTGGAAATCTTAGATACACCCCTGATAACACGAGTAGCAGCAAAACCACAGAAATACATGACAACCAGAAGTTCCTCCACAGAAACAGACCAGGAGAAGAAAGATAGCTCCACAGCACTGCTGGAACTATAAGCACCAAGTCTGGATCAGTCAGTGTATGTAGGACAGTTTTCTTTTTGGGCCAGCAGGGGGCGACAAAGCCCGAGCCCTTTTCCCACAGAGCTCAGACAGACATCAACAACAACAACACAGGAAAACAAAAGCAAGTTCTAAACACATAAACATTAAGACCAAGGGTGTAGATTTGCTCTTGACATTGGTGGGGACCTGTGAAGACAGTAGAATGTCTAGTTCTGCACTAGATCTTATTTAATGAAATTTAATGTAGATATCTTCCAGACTTAACGTCAATCATGACTAATCTACATACACATTAATACAATGATTGATTGATTGATTGATTGATTGATTGACTTACTGATAATCTCTCTAGGCTACTGGGAGTCAGATGACGGGGTCTTCTGTAAGTTGGCTATTCCGTCCATCTATTAGAGCTGTGTTCTGAAGCCGCCGTTTTTCCCTCCACAGCCACACGTTCACCACACAGGATACGAGAAGTAGACCTAGTACGACCACCAGACCCCACTGCCTCTCTCTAGATACAGGTTTGTCTGGATTGAGCAGGTCATCTACAAAACATGAACATTAACTGACCATTGAAGGCTAGACCAGTTCCAGACACTGACCAACATCAGCACCACAAACTGTAACACACTCCTCTGTAAAACCTCCATCACTAGTAATCACACTGATCTCGTACCTCGCACGCTCACTGTGAACGTGTGAATGATCTCTTTGGTTCTGGAGTCCTGGATGTTGTAGACTCCGCTATCAGACAGATTCACTCCCTTCAGCTGAAGAGCAGCCGACACTCTCTCTTCATACTCAGGACTGCACTGTAGCTGGTGTCCATCCACTGTACAGATCTGACCACTGGACTGTCCAGCTACACCTGTGCTGTTATATAGCACCTCCACTGGATCTGATATGTCCAAATCCAGCAGCAGAGGTTCACCAGGCTTCAGATGAACTGTGGTGTTCAAGGCTGAGGAGAGAAACAACCAGGAACTTACAAACCAGATACAAGATCTAATCAAACCTGAGGGTGCTTTCAGTAACGGTCAGTGAAGAGAACAGATGGACACTCACGTTCAATCAGAAGCTGCATGTCACAGAGATCTTCACCATCACAGTCACACGTGTACCAGCTCCTCTTACTGAAATCAACTTCAGTGATGGTGAGAGATAGATCTCCATTCAGGTACTGATGATGGATCATCTGATATCCCTCCTTCACTGATCTGCAGGAAGTCTGATCACACTCAGCCAGAGTGTCAGTGTGTTTACTGAACTCAGTCCATCTGACCAAACCAGAGCATCTCTCAGAGCAGGGTAGAGTAGCAGAACCATGTAGCTCCACCTTCACTGAAGGAACAGCTGATACAGACCCTGAAAGATTCAAAACAATGTTTCAGTTTAGAAGATCATCAGTTCATAAAGATCTAAGCTGTGCATTAACATTGATATTGTTCTGGAAGGGACTGACTGTACTGTGGTCTCGAATGCTCGGCGTATGTAAATGAATCTTTAGTAATTGATTAGTGGTCATGTGAAACGCTCATGCACTGGCGGTCTAAGCTCCTGAACTCTTAAGCTCTAGGCTCCTAGGTGTTTTTTGGCATATCCAGATTGTATACGGACTGATTGGACACATGAACACATGAAATCTGATGTTTGCAAGTGTGAAGATGGGTTGAAAGGCGACATGGAATTTCAAAAGGTGTTTTGTTTCACCCACAGTACGACAAACAGCAACAACGTCAAATCCAGAGTGCTGGGATTTGCTATGGAGTTACTGACGCCTACATCGTCACCATGCCAGCTCATACAGATCACTTATATCAGTGAGGACAGTCATCTCAAAACATCTGATTTGAGGAGCATAGGCTATTTGCCTGCAGTCTGAAGGCACTGTTGCACTAAATCTTGCAGAGCGGTGGGCCTGGACAAGGACCAGGTCTGATAAACACTGTAACAGACCAGCTAGACAGGCTAGAAAGCCCTCCAGAAGTAATGGTCAGTGTTGATTACTGTAATGGTCAGAGTTGATCACTGTAATGGTCAGAGTTGATCACTGTAATGGTCAGTGTTGATCACTGTAATGGTCATAGTTAATGACTGTAATGGACAAAGTTGATCGCTGTAAAGGTCAAAGTTGATCACTGTAATGTTCAGAGTTGATCACTGTAATAGTCAGAGTTGATCACTGTAATGGTCAGAATTGATCACTATGTGCTATAAATGACCAACTGTTGTTCGTCGGATGCCGTAAACATCTGCTGCGGTTGGATGGAAAGCAAGAAGCCGGTGACTGTGGTGACCGTCTGCTGATTGGCTGATACTGTGCTGTAACAAAGCTGAACCTTCACTCTGTACACTAACGGTGAGTGAAAAAAAATAAATACAAACCACAGCACACGGTCAGAACAAGAGTGTATTATTTGTCCTTTATGTCTGTTTCCTTCATGTTCCAGGACTTATTCCTGTTTTTTGACCGCACATTTGGTAGAAAGATACTGAGGGTAGATTCTCTTCTCCTTTATCTAGGAACGGACCAGAAATATATAGAAATAGTATATTTTACTGTTGTGTATATATATATATATATATATATATATATATATATATATATATATATATATATATATCAAAATAGAATTGTGTAAAATGTGAAATTAAAAGATGGAAGGGACAAAGTCACAGTGAAACCCAAGCTGCTAACTCCTGAGCAAGTTTATCTTATTTCAAAAGAATTAAGTCGTGTGAAAGTGATGGGTTCGGGTCCTTTTCTATCTCTAATGACACGTAAGACGACGCTCTACTCCCTACATCCATTAGAGGTTTTGGCAGTATGGTCTCAGATACGGACAGAGGATGAGATAGATCAACTGGAGTTGAATTCTGAGAGACGAGCTCTTCTGTTTGTCGGCAGATGGTGAGTCTGTGCATGCAGCGGAAACTTTTACGGCATACAGTGGGCATGATGAGTGTACGTCTGTTGAGAATGTAGCTAATTCTAGGGTTCCTGTTCTTTGACCTAAGAAGCCTGATTATTGCCATACCTGTTCTCAATCAAGACATCACTTAAATAGGACCTGCCTGACAAAGTGAAGTCCACCAAAAGATCCTTAAAAGCTACACATCATGTCAAGATCCAAAGAAATTCAGGAACAATTGAGAAAGAAGGTCATAAAGATCTATTAGTCTGGAAAGGGTTATAAAGCCATTTCCAAAGCTTTGGGAATCCAACGAACCACCGTGAGAGCCATTGTCCACAAATGGCGAAGACATGGAACAGTGGAGAACCTTCCCAGGAGTGGCCGGCTGCCCAAAATTACCACAAGAGCGCAGCGACGACTCATCCAAGAGGTCACAAAAGACCCCACAACAACCTCCAAAGAACTGCAGGCCTTACTTGTCTCAGTTAAGGTCAGTGTTCATGCCTCCACCCTCAGAAAGAGACTGGACAAAAATGGCCTACATGGCAGAGTTCCTAGACGAAAACCACTGCTGAGCAAAAAGAACATTTCAATTTTTCCAGAACACATCTTGATCCCCAAGACTTTTGGGAAAACATTCTGTGGACCGATGAGACAACAGTTGAACTCTTTGGAAGGTGTGTGTCCCAGTACATCTGGTGTAAAAGAAACACTGCATTCCAGAAAAAGAACATTATACCAACAGTAAAATATGGTGGTGGTAGTGTGATGGTCTGGGGCTGTTTTGCTGCATCAGGGCCTGGAAGACTTGCTGTGATAAATGGAACTATGAATTCTGCTGTCTACCAAAAGATCCTGAAGGAGAATGTCCGACCATCTGTTCGTGACCTCAAACTGAAACGAACTTGGGTTCTGCAGCAGGACAATGATCCAAAACACACCGGCAAGTCCACCTCTGACCGGCTGAAGAAAAACAAAATGAAGACTTTGGAGTGGCCTAGTCAAAGTCCTGACCTGAATCTGATTGAGATGCTGTGGCCTTAAAAAGGCTGTTCATGCTTGAAAACCCTCCAATGTGGGTAAATTAGAACAATTCTATAAAGATGAGTGATTCCTCCACAACGCTGTAAAAGACTCTATATATCACCTGAGGTGGCTGGACTCAGACCACTGTTAAAGATAAGGAATGTGATTTTTTGACGTTTGGTTTACCTTTAACTAGCACTGCGATTGTCATTACTGGGGAATCTTATAACACTTATCAAACAGAAGAAGTTGGCTTGACTTTTGACCAAATGATACTGAAAGGCGTTTAAGGAATTGAAACGTTTTAACTTCTGCACCAGCTCTAAGCTTTGTACAGCTTAGACAAGCATTTACATTGAATGTACATGAACATGAAGAGTTCATGACTGCATGTTTTCATGGGTTTTGTTCCGTGTCTGTGTGCTGTACAAGCTACATATCTAGCTGTATCTGGTTTTACTGCAAACACATACCGACTCATATATACTCTTATTAAGCATGCTGCTTTAGTTTCTGATCTCATGCCAGTCAGTGAACCTCCAGAAAAAACTTGCAGTAGTGAAAGTTCAAACTCATAGTTTCCTTAAACTCGAAATAATTTTATGGCTGATGCAGCAAAATTTGAAACACTCTTCGTTGCTGCAACCATAACTGGAAAAGAAACCGTCCACATATGTTTTGCAGATGTTATATGATGCTCCAGCATTGGAAGTGTGGTCTTGGATGAACAAGGGTGCTACAATAGATTCTAAAGGGTACTGGACAAAAGGAGTATGTGGTGCTTGAGGCGTGACTCCCATAATTCTGCAAAACAACGTGTAAAAGATGTGTGGGCTAAACCACCAGACGGGGCTTCACATGGTACATCCTTAATCAGGGATACATGGGTGGCCTAACTGGAAGAGCTTTGGGGCAGAGCGGTTGGCTTGTAGGCTGCAGGCTGATCCCCAGAGTGAAGACTTCCTGTAACCCCCAAATGACCATTAGCAGCTCCGCACTTCCAGTTAGGACCTCAGGACCCAAAAGTGAGGTAGAGTCAGACTTGTGGTACAGACTACAGTGTTAGAGCAAACATCCAGCAGTGAGTTCCAAGTTGTTCATATTACGACAACGACCTACTGCTGAGAATATTGTTGTGTTTTTACAGCTATCAGGAACTGAAAGACCTCCACAACCTGGTTCACACAACCTCAACCAGGAAAGAATACTTCCCATTCTACTAACAGACGACCATCTGAGTGTCTACAGAGACAATATCATCAGTTATCAGGACAGCAAAGCCAGAAAACACACCAGTTCTCAGAAAACCAAGTATTATGTCACTAATTAAACGTTTAAACTCTTGAAGCTTGAACAGGAATATACTTTACACTTCCAAGGTCTTTTATTGTTATACACACACAAATATATATATATATATACTGCTGTAGTGCGTCCAACAGTAAGAACAGCAGGAGCTTCTTTTATACAGTGGTAGGAAACAGCAGCTCACAGAAAGCTCCACACGCAGATCCATCTAAACTGATGAGGCCAAGAACTCCTGAAGATGATTCACCAGCTCTCAGACTCTCAGACTCAGTGTTAGAGTGAGACGAAGGTGAGAAACTGTTTACTGGCTCTGACTTCTGGACAGTGCATGTGGCACGTGCAGTAGAATCTGAGCGTTCTTGCCGCACAGCCACAAATTGGACATGTGTCTGATCTAGGATCACATATAAAAGTGATCTGAGAAGATCATATCTGTGTCAAATAAAATCACAGCAGTGACACGTCAGCCTGGCAGCCACCAGTGAACACCTGCTGCTCCTTACCATAGATTTCCATCAAGGCTTTGAAGTGGACGCAACACTTTTAATGGTTTTTTTCTAAAAGAGGTCAAGAAAACTGGCTTACTCTGAATCTGGATCATCACAGTACAGATGTCTTTACCGTCACAGATGTCTTTGAGGTCAACATCAGTGACGTTGAGGGAGAAATTGTCCTTCAGGTACTGATGATGAGAAACATTAAATCCCTCCTTCCACTGGCATGAAGTCTGATTACACTGAACCTACCTCTAACCCTGATAACAGTCTGGATGGACTCAGCGTCCATTTCTTCTGAAAAACATCTGGAATACTGATTCATCAGACCACAGTATGTTTCCACTGTGTGAAGGTCCATCCCAGATGCCTCAGAGCCCAGAGAAGTGGACGGTGCTTCTGGACATGGTTAACATGAGGCTTCTGTTTTGTACAGTAGGGTTTTAGGTGGTGTTGCTGAATGTAAGTCTGAATGTAGTTCTTGATAGAGCTTTGCTAAAGTGATTCCTATCCATGTGGTTCTATCAGCTATTGTTGAATTCTGGTTCTGGACTCAGGGTCGTCTGAGAGATTGGAGATCACAGGTGTTCAGATTAGGCTTGTGGTCTTTATGTGCTGAAACTGCTCCAGAATCCTTTAATGGTTTAATGATGTTACGCCCTGCAGAGGGAGCAATAAGCACCTTCCAGTCTTTCTTTGAGGAACATTTTAATAATTTTTTCATGCATTTGTTGACAAACTGGAGACCCTTTGCCTTCAGTCCTTAAAGCCTATCGTGGATACTGCCTTTGTACCAGATCATGATTGCAGTCACCTGTTGATATCACCTGTTTGAAATCACCTGTTTAAGCTCATTACTGGGTCTACAAGCAGTAGGTTGATGTTCTGCTCTGGCAGGTGATGTTATTATTGTAGTGTGTAACAGTCGCTGAGTGAGACTAACAATATATTCTATGGTCTGAACAGAGACCAGCTCTCTGTGTTCATATGCAGTGAGTACTGTGTTCAGTACAATGTCAGGAGTAAGAACAGTGCAGTACTTACCAGTACTGAACGTAGTGAGTACTAAGATCAGGAGACATAAAGAAGAACTGCAGGACGCCATGACTGACCTACAGACACACAAACACACTGTCACACTACTGACCTACAGACACACAAACACACTATCACACTACTCACCTACAGACACACAAACACACTATCACACTACTGACCTACAGACACACAAACACACTATCACACTACTGACCTACAGACACACAAACACACTATCACACTACTGACCTACAGACACACAAACACTATCACACTACCGACCTACAGACACACAAACACACTATCACACTACCGACCAACAGACACACAAATACACTATCACACTACTGACCTACAGACACACAAACACACTACTGACCTACAGACACACAAACACACTGTAACACTACTGACCTACAGACACACAAACACACTATCACACTACCGACCTACAGACACACAAACACACTATCACACTACCGACCTACAGACACACAAACACACTATCACACTACCGACCTACAGACACACAAACACACTATCACACTACTGACCTACAGACACACAAACACACTATCACACTACTGACCTACAGACACACAAACACACTACTGACCTACAGACACACAAACACACTGTAACACTACTGACCTACAGACACACAAACACACTATCACACTACTGACCTACAGACACACAAACACACTATCACACTACTGACCTACAGACACACAAACACACTATCACACTACTGACCTAGACACACAAACACACTATCACACTACTGACCTAGACACACAAACACACTGTCACACTACTGACCTACAGACACACAAACACACTGTCACACTACTGACCTAGACACACAAACACACTATCACGCTACTGACCTACAGACACACAAACACACTATCACACTACTGACCTACAGACACACAAACACACTGTCACGCTACTGACCTACAGACACACAAACACACTATCACGCTACTGACCTACAGACACACAAACACACTATCACACTACTGACCTACAGACACACAAACACACTATCACACTTCTGATCTACAGACACACAAACACACTATCACACTACTGACCTACAGACACACAAACACACTATCACACTACTGACCTACAGACACACAAACACACTATCACACTACTGACCTACAGACACACAAACACACTATCACACTACTCACCTACAGACACACAAACACACTATCACACTACTGACCTACAGACACACAAACACACTATCACACTACTGACCTACAGACACACAAACACACTGTAACACTACTGACCTACAGACACACAAACACACTGTAACACTACTGACCTACAGACACACAAACACACTATCACACTACTGACCTACAGACACACAAACACACTATCACACTACTGACCTACAGACACACAAACACACTGTAACACTACTGACCTGTGATAGTGGTGTCAAACACATGACACCACTATCACATGACTGCGAGACCCATGAAGGTCAAAATACACTTTTAAGCATGTACTACTGTGTAAAAGTCTAATCTGATAGTTTAAAACTGTTTATCTGATCAGGAAGTATATGTGTACTAGTAAGAAGAGCAGATCTGATTAGAACAGATGTAAATAATCAGACATACAATACAAAGTAACATGAATATCTTATTGTGAGAGAAGTAGATTGGTTATATTCTATAGCAGTGGTGTTTAATTAGAGTGGTATCCTGTTTACTGAAGTAGTCTCAGCTACTGAAACACCAACACACCACACATACCGTTCAGTATATTTCAGTATATTTACTGTTTAAATGCTGAACTAAATTAATTATTTATAAACTTAATAATCAATAAACTTAATGAATAATTAATAAACTACATTAAAAAACACAACCCGTATACAGTAAATACAGGAAAAGCTTCAGCACTTAAACACAGTCTGAATTAAATCCTTCTGAGTAGTTCATCAGGATGGGTCTAAATTGGACAACGCCTGGGACCCTCAATACCCTCAATGCGGCCCACCTATTAGTGACGTCTGTTCTATACCATCACTGTTATAGTTAATCACCCCTCATATCACTATACTTGAATATCGTCAGTGTCCATTGAAAAACATGTATCTCTATTTTTGTCGATTTTGAGTTTTCTACATCATTTAAACAGGCCAGTGGTCGTTTACATTGAGTGAAAATTTCGTGATGAATGGACCAATAGAAATGCTCCAAAATAGCTTCTATTGACTTACATTGAAAGTAAAGTATGTTTTGGTCTCTCCTGTAGTTGCAGTTTTGAAGATACTTGTTTTTCACACTCACTGTCCACTGTATCAGCTCCACTGACCATACAGGACCTCCACTCACTGTCCACTGTATCAGCTCCACTGACCATACAGGACCTCCACTCACTGTCCACTGTATCAGCTCCACTGACCATACAGGACCTCCACTCACTGACCACTGTATCAGCTCCACTGACCATACAGGACCTACACTCACTGTCCACTGTATCAGCTCCACTGACCATACAGGACCTCCACTGTATCGGCTCCACTGACCATACAGGACCTCCACTCACTGTCCACTGTATCGGCTCCACTGACCATACAGGACCTCCACTCACTGTCCACTGTATCGGCTCCACTGACCATACAGGACCTCCACTCACTGTCCACTGTATCGGCTCCACTGACCGTACAGGACCTCCACTCACTGTCCACTGTATCGGCTCCACTGACCGTACAGGACCTCCACTCACTGTCCACTGTATCGGCTCCACTGACCGTACAGGACCTCCACTCACTGTCCACTGTATCGGCTCCACTGACCGTACAGGACCTCCACTCACTGTCCACTGTATCGGCTCCACTGACCGTACAGGACCTCCACTCACTGTCCACTGTATCGGCTCCACTGACCGTACAGGACCTCCACTCACTGTCCACTGTATCGGCTCCACTGACCATACAGGACCTCCACTCACTGTCCACTGTATCAGCTCCACTGACCATACAGGACCTCCACTCACTGTCCACTGTATCGGCTCCACTGACCATACAGGACCTCCACTCACTGTCCACTGTATCAGCTCCACTGACCGTACAGGAGCTCCACTTACAGACTGTAGTTCATCTGATTCTCTGTATACTTTATTACTCTGTTCTTCCAGGATTTACTATCTACTATTTATTCAAAATCCTACACTGACAATAACATTTATAATCAAAAACCTTCTTCACTGCTGCTCTGAAACTCCTCTGTGTCTCACAGTGTGTCTGATATAGAATTAGATTTCTGATTATGATCGTGTGTCTGTATTAGAGACTTACCGTTCAGTATGGAAGCATAGTTCATCTGATTCTCTGATTCTCTGATTCCCTAGTTCCTCAACTAGTTTTGGGAAGTAGGCGTAGATCAACTGACTCAGAGACACGACAGCTTTATAATCAGTATCTGATTTTAATCTGTTTATAATCTCTAAATATAATCCCTAAATATTCATCATACAATTAAAAACCTGTATTCTAATTAGTAAATGTTTACTTTTCCTCACCTCCTACAAAAACTCTTTGTATATTAGCTAATGCAAAATGAGCTGTAAACAACATCACCACCACTGTAAACACCATCACCACCACTGTAAACACCATCACCACCACTGTAAAAACCATCATCACCACCACTGTAAACATCATCACCACCACCACTGTAAACACCACCACCACCACCACTGTAAACACCACCACCACCACCACTGTAAACATAATCACCACCACTGTAAACACCATCACCACCACTGTAAACACCATCACCAACACTGTAAACCTCATCACCAACACTGTAAACACCATCACTACCACTGTAAACACCATCACCAACACTGTAAACCTCATCACCAACACTGTAAACACCATCACCACTACTGTAAACACCATCACCAACACTGTAAACCTTATCACCAACACTGTAAACACCATCACCACTACTGTAAACACCATCACCACCACTGTAAACACCATCACTACCACTGTAAACACCATCACCACCACTGTAAACACCATCACCACCACCACTGTAAACATCACCACCACTGTAAACACCATCACCACCACTGTAAACACCATCACCACTGTAAACACCATCACCATCACTGTAAACATCATCACCACCACTGTAAACATCACCACCACTGTAAACACCACCACCACTTAAATATCACCACCACTGTAAACACCATCACCACTGTAAACACCATCACCATCACTGTAAACACCATCACCATCACTGTAAACATCACCACCACTGTAAACACCACCACCACTTAAATATCACCACCACTGTAAACACCATCACCACTGTAAACACCATCACCATCACTGTAAACATCATCACCACCACTGTAAACATCACCACCACTGTAAACACCACCACCACTTAAATATCACCACCACTGTAAACACCATCACCACAGTTCTGTTCAGGAGAAACTTACTGAGTATAAACAGTGTATAAAAAGCATGTCACGTCACACGACTAGAAACGTCCCACACTGGTTGGAAGAGCTGACCAAGACTTCCAAGCACTACCCTGGACCCCTAACTCCCCAGACTTGAACCCAACTGCCCCCACCTGAGGTAACAGGCTGCTGAACTGTTATAAGGTTTAAATTATATGGTTTAAAAGTTCCCCTTGAGTATGACGAGGAAAGCAATGGCTATGCGGGAAAAACCTGAAATGCAAAGCACACACGAAGAGCATGTTCCAAATCCGTCTATAACATCGACGTATCATAGCAGTAAAATACAAACACGAGACCTGCTTATCATTAAGGTACCACACGGTGGAGAGCAAGTTGCTGGTATTACATGTTTTTAAAATGCAAATCCTCCTGTACTGGTTTTTTTCTGTCAAGATGTTTAATGACAGTGTGATTGTCAGGGGTTTAGACAAGTCAGGCGCTTGTAGATGCATGACCAATTTTAATTGGGCACGAGAAAACACAACAAAGATCAACAAACACGAGGGAAAATCGACGAAACAAACCAGAGAGCTCAAACGAGAAGAGTAATCCAGAAAAACTGGGGTCAAACTGAGGATAGCTAGAATCTAGAGAATAATCACAATACGTTTCATATGCACGGCAAGAAGTTGCAACAGTGAACACAAGACACTGGGTTTAAAGATCTTCTGAATAATCAGACAATGACAAACAGCTGTGAGGCTAGAAATCAGGTGACGAGGAATGAGGTAATGAAAGTCTATGGTCGAGACTGAAAAACTGTGTCATGTGATCTCCTACTGGTTCTTGGAAAATGGAGTTTCCAAGTTTATCTAGGGACTTCAGAGAACCAGCAGCTGAAACTGAACTGAAGGACTGTATGGCAGTAGGTATGACAGTAATACAGGGCTTGTTTTTTATTTTATTACAAATTCCTTTCCATCCAGAGCTGCAGGTACTCCATGAGCGTACATCCAACACACACACATGTTTCTAGTAAATATGATATAGTATCTAATTCCTTCACAGTGTGTGTAGGCACTTAAAAGTTGAGCTCTAGAAATAAACAGTTCTGTTAAAAGCCGAGACTGAACAAACATATGTGAATTTTGGGATTGATGGTTACTGACTGTGTTTAAACAGAGTGCTGCTGTACTAACTGTATGAAGAACTTGATAAAAAAAGTAGGTGACTGTCCAAAGATCTGCATTCTATATCATTTGAAAGCAGCAGCTGTTGTTTACTTCGTGTGAACATTTCATGATAAATGGACCCACAGAAATGCTCCAAAAGAACTAATTTCTGGTTCCACTGACTCACATTACACTATTTTGGAGATACTTGTTTTTCTTTGGACAGCAATGAGGTGTTCTAGTGCAGGGGTGCCCAAACTTTGTGTCTTGCGATCCAAAGTGTTCACTCCTCTGTTAGTACAGATGAGTTTTATATATAGAACTGAAATAGAACTGAATGTATGAATGGAGTGAGGTTGTGTGAGGTTATTAACTCCTACGTTTATACACCTAAATTAATAACACAGTTATAATAAGATGCGTCTGTAGAGCAAGTGAGGGTGGAACTGGTGAAAACAAATATAGGAAACTTTTGTGATTCTAAACATAGTTTAGTGTTGATGCTTTACTCGTTTTAACCAGCAGAGGGCAGAAGTGTCACTCTTTTTTATTCACCACCAAGTTACATCACTCTAAAATAAACAGTTCTAATAACACAATCTGTGTAGTTTGCTTTGAGGAGCTACACGGCTAATGTAGGCAAGAGAAACTTGTGCCCCACTGATTAGCATAGTGCTAACTGCAAGCCTACAACTGAGTAGTTCAAAAAACTTCTCAAAGGCTTGATTAACTGGTTTCTGACATTGTTAGCATAGCATGTTGATTTAACCCTGAATGTCTTATACAGTCTTAGAAACCACATAAACAAGACTTTTGGTTTCAGAAATGTTAGGACTACTGTGGGTTTAACAGATTTCATCATTTGTCAGCTACATCAGCCTCATAGCTCCAGTACATACCTGCACCGTACTGCAATCTCTGGACTGAAATCACCTACCTGTGTACAGGTAAACTGTAACACTACCTTCACCTACCTGTGTACAGGTAAACTATAACACCACCTTCACCTACCTGTGTACAGGTAAACTGTAACACTACCTTCACCTACCTGTGTACAGGTAAACTATAACACCACCTTCACCTACCTGTGTACAGGTAAACTGTAACACTACCTTCACCTACCTGTGTACAGATAAACTGTAACACTACCTTCACCTACCTGTGTACAGGTAAACTGTAACACTACCTTTACCTAACTGTTTACAGGTAAACTGTAACACTACCTTCACCTACCTGTGTACAGGTAAACTGTAACACTACCTTCAGATAAACTACCTACAGATAAACTATAACACCACCTTCACCTACCTGTGTACAGGTAAACTATAACACCACCTTCACCTACCTGTGTACAGGTAAACTGTAACACTACCTTCACCTACCTGTGTACAGGTAAACTATAACACCACCTTCACCTACCTGTGTACAGGTAAACTGTAACACTACCTTCACCTACCTGTGTACAGATAAACTGTAATACTACCTTCACCTACCTGTGTACAGATAAACTGTAATACTACCTTCACCTACCTGTGTACAGGTAAACTATAACACTACCTTCACCTACCTGTGTACAGGTAAACTCTAACACTACCTTCACCTACCTGTGTATAGGTAAACTGTAATGCTACCTTCACCTACCTGTGTACAGGTAAACTGTAATACTACCTTCACCTACCTGTGTACAGGTAAACTGTAATACTACCTTCACCTACCTGTGTACAGATAAACTGTAACTCTATCTTTACCTACCTGTGTACAGGTAAACTGTAACACTACCTTCACCTACCTGTGTACAGGTAAACTCTAACACTACCTTCACCTACCTGTGTACAGGTAAACTGTAACACTACCTTCACCTACCTGTTTATAGGTAAACTGTAATACTACCTTCACCTACCTGTGTACAGGTAAACTGTAACACTACCTTCACCTACCTGTGTACAGATAAACTGTAACACTACCTTCACCTACCTGTGTACAGGTAAACTGTTACACTACCTTCACCTACCTGTGTACAGGTAAACTGTAACACTACCTTCACCTACCTGTGTACAGGTAAACTGTAACACTACCTTCACCTACCTGTGTACAGGTACACTGTAACACTACCTTCACCTACCTGTGTACAGGTACACTGTAACACTACCTTCACCTACCTGTGTACAGGTAAACCGTACATTTCTCTGGATAAGAGCATCTGATGAAGTAGATGATTAGATGAAGGACACAGTCTTACAGAAAACTGGCTGATTAATAATTAAATTTAATAATAATTAAGGTTAATAATTTAAAAAGGAAGGTCACCGTCAGATACGTAAGTCTTTCACCCAGAGAGGAGTCGGTCAGAGAGAAGTCCAGTTTAACCCTTTAACGCCAAGTGAATCATATCTGAGACTGTAAATCATCACTGATATAACTGTTTTCCTAATAAACCTGATGTTCACCTGAACCTTGCTCAAACCCACACTGTGTTCTAAAGGTTAGTGGAGAACCAAAGCCTGTAGTACATACAGAACGTGTAAAGTTCTAAAATGTTTTTTTCTAAGTTAGAAATGATTAAACAGTTCAAACAGTTCTCAAACATTGTTCTGGATGCTTTAATTTGTTAAAACTGCAAACAAGTCCAGACATATCAAATATATACAAAACAAAACTTTTTTATTTCCTTTTATTATTATTATTATTATTATTATTATTATTATTATTATTATGATAACCTGTTATTATTATTAACATAGTGTTATTTTCATTATTATTCTTATATAACAACCAGTTGTTATTATTATTTATTTATTTTCTTTATTATTATTTTCATTATTATTTGTTATTCTTTTTAGTATTATTTATTGAAGGTCTAATAAACACCATTTTCAAAGAATTAAAATTTTCGGCCGATTGTTTCATGGTTCAGGCTTTAAAGGGTTAAAATCCTTGAATCTTCAGTATTTTACGAGCTCGGGAAACAAATAATCAGTTGTGCTCAGGCTTGTGCGTGGACATTTTAGGGGGCGGAGCCTCAATAGATAACAGGACAACTCGAACATAAATTAAAGCTAATTTTATTGATTGTAAATATTCATATTAAGAGAAATCGTGAGATCACGTTTCAGAGAAAGCAAAATGTAATGTTTTTCCATCACAGTTCAAAATACTAACTAGGAGTTTGGACCCCCTGAGTTGGACCCCCCCTAGGACCAATAACTAGGACCAATATCACAGACGACTGAGAGAAGACAAGTACTGACTAGAACTGACAGAACATGATTCAGTTAAATATGCACGATGAAAATTAAAGGAGGATGAAGGAAAGAAATGAAGGATGAATAAGTAAATTGTTCTAGATGTTCTCTAACTGGTGGGCCGCCTGGACCCACAGTGGTCCACCAACCTCTTGCTATTGGTGGGGGGGGGTTATAATTAAGGAATCTGACAGAGCATTCCATAAATAACAAACAATAACAGAAACCTGGTTTAGGAAGTTATCAACACCCTGTAAACAGAATTAGTATAATTCATTAGACTGCTCGGCAACCACAGCCAACCGTTAGCAACACCTATCTCAGTGCTTTGATGTGAAACCTCAAACCGTTTCAAACAGTCAGCTACGTGTGTCACTCTTTCTTGCTCTCGTGTTTTACTCTCAGGCGGCAGCGGCGGATGAAGAAGCTGCATGTTTTCATAAAGACGTAGACCACCAGAGCCAGCGCGCTGACCAGGAGGAGCAGGACGTCCAGGCAGTGGTACTCGTACCAGGTGAGTTTATGGGCGGCCACACGCAGGTGCCCAGCGCCTTTATGGCGCATTACATACTCCACCCAGAACACGGCCTCGTCCAGAGGTTTGACGGGACGGTCGTGGTGGATTCGGGACAGCCGCATGGCGTTCTCCTTGTAGCTGTACAGCAAAGAGAGGAACTTTAGATTCATACAGCTGGAGAAGCTGGAGCGATGTTCAGGAGATTCCTGCTTTACATGTAAACGTTATTACTAGTCGGATTAGATCTCCAGTATGAGAGCTGGAGAATGTTTATGACGCAGGTCTCTTACGTGGGGTCGTTAATGACAGTCTTGAGAGCGTCCACCAAGTCCTGAGTCTGCATGCTGCTGAACTCCAGATATAAAGCAGCTCCTTTAGCTTTCATATGGACCATGTTATCAGGCTGGTCAGCAAACATTGGGATCCCTAACATCGGCACACCGTGGTAGATGGCCTCATATATACCATTGGTGCCGCCGTGGGTGACGAACGCTCTGGTTTTTGGGTGACCTGATTGAAAAACATTCAAAATTGTATTTGTGTGTCAAATACCCATCTTCACACGTTCTTCACCATGTTAGTATTAGGAGCTCCACAACAGTGAGCTTAGTCAGTACTGACCCAGTAAGTCGTTCTGAGGAATCCAGTCGTAAATCCTGGTGTTGGGAGCCAGAGTGTCTGGCTTCTCTCCACTGTGCTTCCATATGACCTGTCACACAAACAGTACTGTAATTATGGGATGCTTGAACGTTCTTCACAAAGGATTAAGCAGCATCATCATAAATAAGCTTTCAACAGTCAACCCTGGATTCCAGAGTTCATGGTTTGTGTGTGCACATGTACTCTGAGGAACCTTCTGTGGGATCTGTGCAAAAGCAGAGGCGAATATGTTGGTCTTCTCTTTAGTCATGTTTCTGATAAAGGATCCCAGCGTAAAGACCACAACCCCATCGTCCTCTGAGCTCTGCACAAACTCCTCCAGATCCTACGGTGAGAGGAAAAACAGAGACAACGGCATTTAGGTATATGCTGTAGATCTGAGCAGCTTCTGTCTGGGGCTAGAAGTGGTTTTAGAAGGTTACACAGAACTTCATCACTAGAAACACAAATTAAGGATGTGAATATATACGCTTGTTAAGCCGAGATGGATCGACCTTCACGCCTGGGTCGTAGCCTCTACTGCATCAACTGAGACTCTCATAGATCTGACTTAAAAATACTAGAATCCTAGAACCTTCCTCGGTACCACTGGGCTCTAATGTTAGCTACCTAACTAATCTAGCTAATGTTAGCTCCCACCAGTAAAAGCCAAACTGGTCTCTTGTGCATCTCTTTGCTAAACTATAGAAGCGTTTCTTGTTAAGAACTCACATCAGACAAAGGCTGATTATGGTGGAACTGATGCTAGCTAGCTAAGGCGTAGATAGCTGGCTAAGTTTCTTTGCTTGAGCTGGGCAGAACATAAACAACAACAACCACAACATTAACAAGTGGGTTAGTAGCAGGAAAAACCCAATAAAACCCCATAGTTTATCAAGGAGATCCAACTTGAACCAAGAGGCAATTTGGCTTTAATGTTATGGTTGTTGTTTTTATGTTCTGAAACTTTTATGTTCTATCTCTGCCTTAGCTAGCTAGCATTCGTTCCACCATAACTAGATTGCTAGCTGTTTTCATCAGTCCTTGTCTGATGTGAGGTTATAGCAACAAACACTATTGTTTATCAAAGAAATGCACAAAGGACCAGTTTGGCTACTACTAGAGGTTGCTAATGTTAGCTAGATTAGCTAGTTAGCTAACATTAGAGCCCACTAGCATCAAAAGTAATCCATATAAACAGACTCATTTCAGGTGAGAGACCTCTGTTTACGTACATTTGAACAGATAGATGTGGCTAATTTGTCATTCTAACAGAATAAAAGATACTTTTCTACTTACTGTAACTTTTATAACTTTGATTTATAGGTTACAGGTTATGTGAGTCTTGCCTGTGGTAACGGTTTGGCTGGTCTGCAGTGCATCCCGCCGACGTATACAAAGTTGGGCAGGAGGGGCCGCGGGTACTCAAAGTCCCAGTAGGTTCTGATTAACCAGATATCAGCTTTGCCCGTCAACTCACAGTAGCTAGCGGGTCGACCTGCATGCACATGAAATGATGGATTTTAATTGCCGTGGTTCAAAAGCAAGATATAAACCTATTTGCCTTTACCAAAACAACGATGGAAGATGTCTTGTCATGGTCATCAGGTGGTGCTCTGGACTTTAACATGTGTACACAGACTATGAAGGCCATGAGGTCAACTATCTTGATACCATTTTCCAGGAAACTCCTGTATGGTTTTCCTTGGCTTCCAATGAAATGCTGTAGAAGATGGAAGACATGAGATACCAGCATGCAGAATGTCTTCAGCTCCTTTAGAATCCACTGTCCACATTGTTGAACTCTCTTTTTCACTCAGTCCACATGTTTTTAACAGTCAAAGAACTGGAACACTCATCGTTGAAGGCAGATGACCATTTTGGTCTGAACCTGCAGGGATACTATTAAGACTTTCTTGCTGCAAACAACACTTTCCAAACCATCCCAAAGATGCTCAACTGGTTTGACCCTGCAGAGCTACACTACTTTTCTATAATAAGTACTGATCAGTAAGTGTGTGTTCACCAGTAAGAACAGCAGATCTGATTAGAAAAGATGTAAATAATCATACATACAATACAAAGTAACATGAATATGTTATTGTGAGAGAAGTAGATCAGATCTTTATCCAGTTTGAAGAACAAAGTTAGGTTCCAGATTTCTCCTGGACGCCCCAGACATTGTATGAATGTGTTCAGTTCCTTCAGCAGCAAATCTTGATTTATCTTAATGAAGTACTGAGCAGTCAAAGCAGGTATTAGATGAGAACTGATAATAATACTGGGTTGTTTAGGAGACGCTTGGAAAGGGTTAAATAAACACACTGACGTATGTAAAAGCTCTACTTACTCTATTAATACTGTTTAATATTTAATAATAAAGTGTAAAAGCACTACTTACTGTATTAATACTGATTAATATTTAATAATAAAGTGTAAAAGCTCTACTTACTCTATTAATACTGATTAATATTTAATAATAAAGTGTAAAAGCACTACTTACTGTATTAATACTGTTTAATATTTAATAATAAAGTGTAAAAGCTCTACTTACTCTATTAATACTGTTTAATATTTAATAATAAAGAGATTAAACAAAAGCTTTCTGTCTGGAAAAATAGAATAATGTCCACAAGGGCCTAAAACTTTTGCACAGTACTGTATGTGTCTCATGACATGGTACACCATCTGTCTGGAAAAGTCCATCCAATGTGTATTAACTGTTGATGGATGGTGGTCAGATTTCCCATTTACTAGGAAAACATTCCCCAGAGCCTCACACTGCCTCCACTGGCCTGTATGATTGACAACAAACAGTAGATACTCATATTACTCATATTTCTGAATATAAGTATAATGCAGAAGAAAACTGGATTTGTCAGGCCAGGCCAGGGTTTTTTCCACTTCTACTGTCCAGGTTTGATGTTCCGGGACCCACTCCAAACATATCATTCCAAATGATTAGTTTTAATCATTCCGAAAATGTTCTGTTGGTTTAAGCCTGCAGAGCTACACTACTGTGTAATGGTCTTAAGCACCTGAGCTGATTGTTTAAAAGCCTTTATCTTATAAATACGTGTAGTTTTACCAAGAACAGCAGATATCATTAGAACTAGAGATGGAAGGATCGATCGGCTATGTATCGGCCGATTTTTAAGCAAAATATTTGATCGGTGATCGGCCGACATTTCCCCAATTTAGTCAATCCTGAGAGCCGATCGATGGTGTTAAACAAGGAATCCTAATTTCTGTATTTCCAGCTAGCGTTTCGTTGAAACCCCCTCCGGCCAGCTCCCTGCAATTCCTATCTGAACCACAAGGTGGAAACACACACCCTTTCATTTTCCACAGACTGACTAAAGCGGTGCGCCTCGCGAGAACAGTTTTCCTTTGCGTTGCATTGCGTTCGTCCGTCTGGCAACTTGTTGCCGTATGTGACACAGACTCATCCAGAGCGTTTTCAAAATCTGTAAAAATAACCGTGTCTCATTGGGGAACCAAGACAAAGACATTTAACTCTACTAATCTGATACTAATCTGATACTAATCTGATACACACTTCAGAGACACCACACAGCTGAACACAGTGAGTATCAGTAACAGCAGAGCTAGAACACACAGCTAACACAAACTAATAACCCAGAAACCCTACAGACCAGATCTGACCGGTACCAACAGAACAGCAGCAGTAATTCAATATTCTACATTTAATGATTACAGTCTTAGTTTAAAATAACAGAGTCTGAGTTTAATGACTGCAATTCTGACTATTTGTTTGATTTATTTAGTTTATTTACTGTTAATTTTGTTTAAAATATTATTCTGTTTCATATGAGCTCGTTATAAATGGTAATAAACCAGTTTAGATCATGTTTCATGACTTGCTTGCGCTAATAACTACATGTAGCCCTGCCGTGGCATATAGCCCCGCCCTCTATCGGTATCGGCTATCGGCCAATCGCGTTGAAAGGTGATCGGCCTCAAAAACACTGATTGCTCCATCTCTAATTAAAACAGATAGTGATAATCAGAAATACAATACAAAGTAACATGAATATCTTATTGTAAAAGAAGTAGATACTTGTAAGGTTACCTGTACACAGAGCACACACAGCCAAAACAACTGACTGACGGGTTTTAAGTAATGTGAAACCTGAGCTTACACAGTTATTATAATTTGTCGGGTGACGAGAAAGACAATTCTGTGTGTTTGGATTAAGGATTAGATTAAGGATTAGTAATGATAGTAATAATTATTGTAATACTGCTTGTTCATTAGATTCAGTAATTTGAATTCAGCAGGGAATTCATCACTTACCTAAATATTCAGTATAATAAGCGTCATATTTTTTCCACAGATTAACAGCCATTGCATCCTGAGTCAGATAGAACAGCAGACTGACCACACGCTCAAAGAAACCCATCTTATCGGTCAGTTCACTGAGTGCTCCAGGGGCGTAGGACGGTGGAGCAGGAGTCTGACCACACAACCTCTCCATAGTGTGAGCGCTGGAGTACCTGTACGTGTAAACGAATGGCACACCAATAACCTCGGCCACCAGCTCCGCACAGGCATAGATGGGATCCACCAGAATCATGTCCACCTGCCCTTCCCGAAGTTTGTCCATCACTGCTGGAGACGTCAGCACCCCATCACAGTATCTGAGTAAGAAGTCCTGTTCTTTGGAAAAGAGCTCATAGAATTTTGCATGTTTCTGCAGAGCGTTCATCTGACGTGCCTCGTACATTTCAAAGCGCAGAATCTCATGGATCAAGTCGTCCAGATCTTGAGTAGATATGGACACGTTGAAGGTCAGGAAGCTAAAGCGTTTCTCTTCGGGATCCATAAACAATGTTGCACTGGGAACCAAGACCGTAACTTTATGGCCCCTGTAAGTCAAAGTCTCCAGTACAGGCTTTAGATTGATCCAGTGGCTGCCTTCGGTGGGCCACACCAAAACATGCCCACCGTCTACATTCCTAAAACCACTGAGTGCCACTGAAATCAGGGACAGGAGAACCGGAGTCACCTTCATGTTGATCAGCGGAAGAGAAGCGAGTGTGAGTTTACTCTTTATCGTGTTCTTCTCAGAGTAAAAGTTCAACCTGAACACGAAGGTATAATAAACGTGACCTTTTCCCTTTACCTTGCTTTCAGAGGACTGGAGGAAAAGATAGGAATATCAGTCCCTGCAGTTCAGTGAGGCACGTCCAATCGTTTTGCTTAAGGGACACCATAAGATGACAATGAAATTATACAACTGAAGACAAATCGGATGCCTGATGAGTAAAATCAGACTTCTTATTTCTACTAGTAATCAAACAGCAATCCAAGAACAGGCCAGGAAAACAGACAAGTAGGAATTCTCGTATGCAGTGAAAACAGCGGTTGATCAGAGGATAAGAGGCGAGTGTGAGTTTTACTCTTTATCGTATCCTTCTCTGAGTAAAAGTTCAACCTGAACAAGAAAGGTGAGAAAGGTAATGTGACCTTCTCCCTTTACCTCGGAGGAGTGGAGGAAAAGATAGGAATATCAGTCTTAAGGGATACCATAAGCTGGCAATGAAATTATATAACTGAAGACAAATCAGATGCCTGGTGAGGAAAAACAAACTTCTTACTTCTACCAGTAATCAAAGAGCAATCCAAAAACAGGCCGTGATCCAAAACACCATACAATGCATCAGGTCAAAACTGGTCGAAAACATAATAAGGTTGATACACGGGCAGGAATTCCTTGTATGCAGTGAAAACAGCTGTAAATGCTTTGCAAAGTAACGTAGCTGCCTTAAACGCTTGACTAAGTAAACTGTAAATACTGTTTGATCAGAGGAGGACGGGTCTCCCATTGTGAGTCTGGTTCCTCCCAAGGTTTCTTTCTCCAGTCTGAGGGAGGTGTTCTTGCCAATGTTGCCTCTGGCTTGCTCACTCTGGGGGTATATGTTGTAAGAGTTTGTTTTTCAAAACTCTGTAAAGCTGCTTTGAGACAACATTGTTGTAAAAAGCGCTACACAAATAAACTTGACTTGATGAAGTTATAGTTCATTCACCATAGAGCTATGGTAACGTTGAACGAGGAAGTCTGTTCTAGTAGGCTGGAGGAGAAGTGAGTGCAGGAAAGCTGGAGTAATATACTATTTATGCACTGGGACACGCCTCTTAATCATTGAATTTGGGTGTTTCATTGAGTCCCTTTGCCACATGTGTAACTTTGCTGACCATGTGGTCTGTCTTTACACACTCCTGTTGGATATTAATCAATTCTATTCGTCCATTTCTAGTACTTTAACAACACACACTGGTATTTTTGTTGTTTTGTTTTTTGGCCGTCAACCCAACACAAACTTTGCCCCTAAGACCCCTAAAAGACAACAGGTTTAGGCACCTCTGGTCTAATTCACTACTACCGTGTAGCACACATGACTTACCCAAATACTCGGTGTAATAACTGTCATATCTTTTCCACAGGCTGATGGCCATTGCGTCCTGAGTGGCATAGAACAGCAGACTGCCAATGCGCTCAAAGAAGCTCATCTTGTCGGTCAGTTGGCTCGTGGTTCCAGGGGCGTAAGACGGTGGAGCTGGCGACTGACCACACATCCTCTCCAAGGTATGAGCGAAGGAGAAACGGAACGTGAAGACGAACGGAAGGCCAAGAACTTCAGCAGCCAGCTCGGCGCAGGGGTAGAGGGGATCGGCCAGAATCATGTCGAACCTCCCCTCCCGCAGTTTTTCCATCAGCGCTGGAGACTTGAGCACACCGTCGCAGTATTGAAGAAAGAAGTCCTGGTCTTTGACAAGCAGCTCAAAGAGCTTCAAATGTTTCTGCAGGATGTTCATATGACGCGACTCGTACATCTCAAACTCCAGAAACACCTCCAGGAAGTCCGTGAACTCTTGCTCAGATATGGATGCGTTGAAGTGGAGGAAGCTGAAGCGTTCAGGTTTGCTGGAATCCATGTATAACGTTGCGTTCGGAAGCAAAACAGTCACACGGTGTCCCCTGTCGATCAAAACCTCCAACACTGGTTTCAAATTGATCCAGTGGCTGCCTTCAGCAGGCCACACGAGAACGTTTCCACCATCTACATGACCTAGAAGAACGACTGCCCCAGAGAGCAGACACAGGAGAGACAGCTTCAGCTTCATTCTGATCAGTGTGCATGGCTACGAGTCCCTCTTTTAATAAACCAATGCTGAGGTAGGCTTATCATTAACTCAGGACTTGAACTTTCACATCCGTATCACAGGGCTGGTGTTTGTAGTGGGTGTAGTCCAGCAGGACTTCAAATCCTGCACATTGGTGCACTTTCTGAGGCACGAGAACGTTGGATTTTTTCTTTTATTTATATTTCTGGATGAAAGGTGATGGTGTTAGGGTTAGGGTTAGTGCAATCCAATTCCCAGAAGGAGAATCGTTTTGATCAGAGGAAGGGAAGTGAGTGTGAGTTTACTCTTTATCGTGTTCTTCTCTGGGTAAAAGTTGAAGCTGAACAGGGTGAACAGGCAAGAATTCCCAAAGAATCCCAAAGACACTCCGAAATCTTGTAGAAAGCTTCTTAGACACATTGAAGCTGTTACAGCTGCAAATGGGGGACCAACTCCATATTAATGATTATGGATTTACAATAGAAGTTTATATGTCAGAAGGAAAAGTAAGACTGTTCAGTGCAATTCAATACATCAAGACATCCACTTAATATGCCCAGCTCATAGTCTTGGGCCTGACGTCGGACAAACCCTAACCTAAATTCACACTTGTAACAAAAACCCTTACTTTCTCTTATTTCATCAAAATATTTTGTTCATTTTAAAGTTGAAAGACTTTGTTTGATCTTGATTTTATTTTTCAAATAAAAAAAATTCTAACAGTGTTTTAATCTGCCCCAGTTAGATTAGATTTTTTTTTTTTTAGATTAGATTCAACTTTGTCATTGTGCAGAGTACAGGTACAAAGCCAATGAAATGCAGTTAGCATCCAACCAGAAGTGCAAAAAACATTATTATTTACATAAAGATCAAAACAGAAATGACTAACAATTTGAGGCTATTGTGCATGTGGTGGTATATAAATAAATATATAGAATGTAGGTGTACACAGAATGGGAGATAAGGGGGTCTATATAAAATAGAATATAAATTACTATACATATATACAGTATACATATACATTGTTTTGAAGTAAATGTGTCTGAAAGTCCTAAAATCAGTGCTCGCACAAACTTGTACTACTGAAACAGTTTTTTCCTGGAATTAAGAAATATTTTTGTATGTTAATAAAAAAATGCATGTACGACTTTTCATAGTTTTATTTGCTAGTAATGTACTAGCATTTTTTAATTCAGCCTAAATCTGTCATTAACAAAGCAGTCACTCCTGAAACATTTGTTAATGTTAATATTCTGGTTTTGGCAGTGATAAAACAGAATCCTTAATCATTTGTGTTGATAAAATAAGTATAATTAAGTATCTGTTAGAGCCATAATGGAAATAAGTGGATTATAATTAAAATTTTGTAATGTGTAATGTTTGTTTGAATATTTGGCACGATAGCCTTTGACCGATCTCCTGTGTATGTAAGTGGAACATTTATATTTTTGGCATTTTTATTCTTGTACTCTTAAGATTTTGGTTTAGTAAACAGTGAAACGATTCAAAGAAGTCTCGCGTTATTGACTCCAGCTCAAGGAACTGGTCTCAAAACGAAACTGGAAGAAATTGTGTGTACATATCAGTTCAATCAAAGTAAAAATGATTTGCTCTACATTGTGACTAAACTCTTAATCTCTAAGTTCTACAGATAATCTTGTGGCTTTCCCATTTAGGAGTTGAATTCAGTACTGCAATATCACTAAGCTGCTGATGAACATAGATTCAGAAGTTGTTTATTCTAGCATTCTTCACATTTGTTGAAGGTGCCAGCAACTCTGGAGGATCCTAATAGCTCCTAACATCTTCAGAGCATGAAGTGTAATGACTCACCCAAGTAGTTGGTGAAATAAGCGTCATAGTTCTTCCAGTGACTGACAGCGAGTGCATCCTGAGTCAGATGGAACAGCAGACTGACCAGACGCTCGAAGAGACTCATCTTAGTGGTCAGTGTACTCAGTGCCCCAGGGACGTAGGATGGTGGAGCAGGAGTCTGACCACACAACCTCTCCATAGTGTGACCGTAGGAAAACCGATGCGATATAACAAAAGGCACAGCAAGTACTTCAGCGAGAAGCTCCCCACAGGGGTAGAAAGCGTCCACCAGGACTACGTGGAACTCCTCCTGTCGCAGTTTGCTCATTACAGACTTCAAAACCCCATCGCAGTAGGCCAGGAAAACATCCTGCTTTGCAGAACCGAGCTGGTAGAACCTGAGGATCTTCTGCAGCACACTCACGCGATGCTTCTCATACATTACAAACTGCAAGTACTCCTCAAGGAAATCCTGAATGCGCTTCCTACTTATGGACATGTTAAAGTGGAGGAGGTTAACGCGTGCTCCTTCCCTGATATCCATAAATACGGCTGCACTTGGAAACAAAACTGTCACGTTGTGGTCCCTGTCAATCAGAGTCTCCAATAAAGGTCTCAGATTGATCCAGTGACTGGCTTCTGTAGGCCACACAAGAACATTTCCAGCATCGACAGCTCCAAAAACACAGACCGCCACCGTGAGCAGGAACAGACTTGGCTTCGGCGTCATTGTTGTGTGGCTGAGCCAAAACTGCATCAAATTATAATCAGGTATATGTGATTATTAACAAACCTGAACTCTCCAAACCTACGTACGGGAAACGGAGGACTGACGACAGTTTTGTATGAAGTGCTGATGTAATAATTAAACCATCCTTTGAGCTAAAACGCTGCTGTTTGGATGAGCGTCAACAAGTAAGCCTGGCTTATAGATTGAAGGAAGCAGCTAAACCAAGACAGTAACCACGGAATTAACTATTTCAGTGTGTGTAGATAAGAGTCCAGCTCGCTGTACATCAACACTGAATACTATTTATTCTGATGTGCAATGCCAGGAGCGTTCGTCTGGAGGTACAACTTCTAAAGTCATAAGAACATAAGAGACTGCATGTGTAAGGTGTTCACTGTTCATGTGATAAGATGAAGTAACCCTGGAACTGTCAATGAAAGATTTGGTCCCAATCAGAAGTACTGAATGGTTTGTCAGAGTCATTATCGTGTTATTTTTTAGAAACAAGTTTAAGTGACATCAGAATATAAATGGTAGCTCAAGCCATGCTGATTAATAAAGTAACCAAAAGGAAGCACATAAATATTAATTAATTAATCCTAAATATTAATCCTAAAGGTAGGAAGGGGAACTCTGAGAAACTTGGGCTGGAGTTCTGAGTGGCTTCGGTTGCTGAGATTTGAAGCCAGGCTGCCCCCTGCCAAGTAAAGAGTGAGTAAGAGTTGGAAGAGAAGGTGAGGGCAGAAGAGTGGCTTATATAGGGCAGGGGTGTTTAATCAGAGTTCAGTGAGGTCCAGTTAAGAGGAAATTTCCTCAGGCCAAGGTCCGGACCCTCGTAATCTCTAACTTGTGTTATGATTCAACACTGTATCCTGTATAGTGGAGTAGCCTGATATCAGCATTTTGTCAGCTGAAAGACTGACACATTAAATACAATTCAGTATATTTCAATAATATTTATTGTTTTAAATGCTGAACTGAATAAATTTTATATATATATATATATATTTTTTTTTTTTTTTTCTCATTTTAACCAAAAACAAGGTCTACATTAAAATGCTTTTGGAAAAAAGTGCATCACAAAGTGGTTATTTAGAGAAAAAGTAAATAAAAAGTCTTCTTGTTGACTCGGTTTCACATCTTAACAGTTTATCTCTCTCATGTATTCCTCTCTCACACTCTCTCTTGTTTAGTGAGAGGAGTGAGTTTTTGGTTGTCCTGTCAGGACTTTTCTTTTTAAAGAAAATACCAAAAAGACACGGTAAGCCGCCGCTTTAAATAAACACTGTCATTAAATCCTTCTCAGTAGGTCCGCATGGGACAATGTCTGGGTCCGGACCCGGACCGTGGTCCGCCTAATAGTGACCTCTGATATAGGGCATGTAATGAGTGTGAGGAGGAGTTTGGGCGTGGTCCTTCTCCCAAACATAAGTTATTTCATAACTTCATATAAAAATGTTGGAACACCGTAGATGACTGGATACCATTAGCTCTCACAAACTGCTGGTTTAGACTTCCTCAAATCAGGATCAGGGCATGTAACCCATGAGACCGGCAGTAAACACATGAGCAGATGACAAGCGCCCAATGAAGAAACCAGGGGCAACAGTGGCACGGAAAAACCTCCGCCAGAGCAAGAGGAAGAAACCTGGAGAGGAACCAGGCTCAAAGAGGAGAACCCATCCTTCTCTTGTCCACAGCATTTGGTAGAACACAAAAAAGAATCAGATTTTTCATCCACATGTGGAAAACAAAAATTGCAGTCATCTGCATCGTCAGCAGAGGGCGCCCATGGCCAGACAGCTGTTTCGCCAGGATGAGTTTGATACCCTTCAACCTTTCACAAATTCTAGCCGTCAATGACTATATAGCTTATCTAGTCTTGTACACAACTGGATACAGATCATTTTAGCTCAAACATACTGAGCAGCAATGTAGTTTAAGAGTCCACCTAATTCTCAGTTATCTATTTTCCAATCTTGGTGGATAACAGATGTCCTAAAATTACAGATTAATCTTGAGAAGTGAATCATCCTGCAGCCTTAACTACAATATAACCTTCATGCATAAATAATACAAGGGAATGACGTCAAAGTCAAAGACTTTATCATAACCAGGCTTTGGCAAGTTTACAAGCAAACATGAAAAAAGTTGAATAATTGACGTCTATGGATTACACATACTGGACGCTGGAGCTGTGATATAACCTTGATAAGTTAGTTATTAAACATACACTGTGACGACTGAGAAGCAGGAGAGGGAATGTGAAACCGAGAGTTCAGGTAGGTCTATGATTAAACTAAAACATTAAGACTAGAAACGAGTAAACCAAGAACTTACAAGAAACCAAAAAAGCCAAAGCTTCTATACATACAAGAGCAGATTAACTTTGACAGACACCAGAACAATCAATGTAATCATGTACACAAATATTACTAAAACAAACATTTGAGTGTATTTAAATGTAAAAATGAGAATGTATATTTTTATAAGAGCTATAAAACCACCAAACCTGTTTATCAGAACAAGATCTCAGCATCTACACCATCTTCTTCAGTCCTGTTAGAGAAGCAGCTCATGTGGCTATATGTACTATATTAATATAGTACAGAGAAGAAAAACCTTATTCACTAATATTATTACTATTAATATAGTACAAATAAGAAGAACCTTATTCACTAATATTAGTACTATTAATATAGTACAGAGAAGAAGAACCTTATTCACTAATATTAGTACTATTAATATAGTACAGAGAAGAAGAACCTTATTCACTAATATTAGTACTATTAATATAGTACAGAGAAGAAGAACCTTATTCACTAATATTATTACTATTAATATAGTACAAATAAGAAGAACCTTATTCACTAATATTATTACTATTAATATAGTACAAATAAGAAGAACCTTATTCACTAATATTAGTACTATTAATACAGTACAGAGAAGAAAAACCTTATTCACTAATATTATTACTATTAATATAGTACAAATAAGAAGAACCTTATTCACTAATATTAGTACTATTAATATAGTACAGAGAAGAAGAACCTTATTCACTAATATTATTACTATTAATATAGTACAGAGAAGAAAAACCTTATTCAGTAATATTAGTACTATTAATATAGCACATAAAAGAAGAACCTTATTCACTAATATTATTACTATTAATATAGTACAAATAAGAAGAACCTTATTCACTAATATTAGTACTATTAATATAGTACAGATAAGAAGAACCTTATTCACTAATATTAGTACTATTAATATAGTACAGAGAAGAACCTTACTCACTAATATTATTACTATTAATATAGCACAAATAAGAAGAACCTTATTCACTAATATTAGTACTATTAATATAGTACAGAGAAGAAGAACCTTATTCACTAATATTAGTACTATTAATATAGTACAGAGAAGAACCTTACTCACTAATATTATTACTATTAATATAGCACAAATAAGAAGAACCTTATTCACTAATATTAGTACTATTAATATAGTACAGAGAAGAACCTTACTCACTAATATTATTACTATTAATATAGTACAGAGAAGAAGAACCTTACTCACTAATATTATTACTATTAATATAGTACAGAGAAGAAGAACCTTATTCATTAATATTATTACTATTAATATAATACAGAGAAGAAGAACCTTACTCACTAATATTATTACTATTAATATAGTACAGAGAAGAAAAACCTTATTCACTAATATTATTACTATTAATATAGTACAAATAAGAAAAACCTTATTCACTAATATTATTACTATTAATATAGTACAGATAAGAAGAACCTTATTCACTAATATTATTACTATTAATATAGTACAGATAAGAACCTTATTCACTAATATTATTACTATTAATATAGTACAGAGAAGAAAAACCTTATTCACTAATATTATTACTATTAATATAGTACAAATAAGAAAAACCTTATTCACTAATATTATTACTATTAATATAGTACAGAGAAGAAAAACCTTATTCACTAATATTATTACTATTAATATAGTACAGAGAAGAAAAACCTTATTCACTAATATTATAACTATTAATATAGTACAAATAAGAAGAACCTTATTCACTAATATTAGTACTATTAATATAGTACACATAAGAAGAACCTTATTCACTAATATTAGTACTATTATGTACACAGATATTACTAAAACAAACATTTGAGTGTATTTAAATGTAAAAATGAGAATGTATATTTTTATAAGAGCTATAAAACCACCAAACCTGTTTATCAGAACAAGATCTCAACATCTACACTATCTTCTTCAGTCCTGTTAGAGAAGCAGCTCATGTGGCTCCTCATGAAGCTGCTGGTCAGAATGTTCAAAGTATGTAAACCTGCATCAGAGCAAATGAGCTCATTTCTAAAAGAGCCTCTAAACATTCTTTAAACACAACCAGATGTTTAATTCTGCTCCAGGAATAATTCCATACCGACTATTCTATAGTTCTGATCTCCTCACACTTATTCACTAATATTAGTACTATTAATATAGTACACAGAAGAACCTTATTCACTAATATTAGTACTATTAATATAGTACACATAAGAACCTTATTCACTAATATTAGTACTATTAATATAGTACACATAAGAACCTTATTCACTAATATTAGTACTATTAATATAGTACACAGAAGAAGAACCTTATTCACTAATATTATTACTATTAATATAGTACACATAAGAAGAACCTTATTTACTAATATTAGTACTATTAATATAGTACACATAAGGAGAACCTTATTCACTAATATTATTACTATTAATATAGTACAGATAAGAAGAACCTTATTTACTAATATTAGTACTATTAATACAGTACAGAGAAGAAGAACCTTATTCACTAATATTAGTACTATTAATATAGTACAGATAAGAAGAACCTTACTCACTAATATTAGTACTATTAATACAGTACAGATAAGAAGAACCTTACTCACTAATATTATTACTATTAATATAGTACAGATAAGAAGAACCTTACTCACTAATATTAGTACTATTAATACAGTACAGATAAGAAGAACCTTATTCACTAAAATTATTACTACTAATATAGTACAGATAAGAAGCTTATTTACTAATATTATTACTATTAATATAGTACAGAGAAGAACCTTACTCACTAATATTAGTACTATTAATATAGTACAGAGAAGAACCTTATTCACTAATATTATTACTATTAATATAGTACAGAGAAGAAGAACCTTATTCAGTAATATTAGTACTATTAATATAGTACACATAAGAACCTTATTCAGTAATATTATTACTATTAATATAGTGCAGAGAAGAACCTTACTCACTAATATTAGTACTATTAATATAGTACAGAGAAGAAGAACCTTACTCACTAATATTAGTACTATTAATATAGTACAGAGAAGAAGAACCTTATTCACTAATATTAGTACTATTAATATAGTACAGAGAAGAAGAACTATCCAAACTTTTGACTGATAGTGTATATAATAGTTTGTGACTGTGACTATGATTATAACTAATACTAATCAATAGTACTGATGGTAGTTTTATATTATTAGTTGTCAGAGCTGAACAGAACAGAGTAGGACTCTGAGTGAAGCAGCAACAAAACCTGAAATGTTTTACAGTCGACTTTCCCTCCGCGACTAACATGCCTTTCCTTCTCCCTCTCTCTCTCCACCCCCCCTTCTGCTGTCTCTCTCTCTCTCTCTCTCTCTCGCTCTTTCTCCTTTTTCTCACTCATCTCTCCCTCTCTCTCCACCCCCGCTCTCTCTCTTCTCCTTTTTCTCACTCATCTCTTCCTCTCTCTCTCCACCCCCCCCTTCTGTTGTCTCTCTCTCTCTCGCTCTTTCTCCTTTTTCTCACTCATCTCTCCCTCTCTCTCGCTTTTACTCTCTGTCCCTCACTACTCTTCTCTCTCTCCCTCACTACTTTTCTCTCTCCCTCTGTCTGTCTGTCTCTCTCTGTCTGTCTCTCTCTCTCTCTATGTTCCTCTCTCCCTCTCTCTCTATGTTCCTCTCTCCCTCTCTCCCTCTCTCTCTCTCTCTCTCTCTATGTTCCTCTCTCTCTCTCTCTCTCTCTCTCTCTCTCTCTCTATGTCTCTCCCTCTCTCTCTCTCTCTATGTTCCCCTCTCTCTCTCTCTCTCTCTCTCTCTCTCTCTCTCTCTCTCTCTCTCTCTCTATGTTCCTCTCTCTCTCTCTCTCTCTCTCTCTCTCTATGTTCCTCTCTCTCTCTCTCTCTCTCTCTCTCTCTCTCTCTCTATGTTCCTCTCTCTCTCTCTCTCTCTCTCTCTCTCTCTGAGTTACAGCGCGATGCTTTTTGAAGTAGAGATTTGCTTAATCTGATTAGTTTGCAGGATCGGTGGTGAAAGAGTGCTCCAGAGGAGAGGAGCGCCATCCCAGCCACAATGAACAGCCTAGAGCTCCAGCACTGCACCTGCCCACACACACACACACACTAACACACACACACACACACACACACATACACACACTCACACACACTCACACACACACACACACACTCAAACACACACACACACACACATCAAACACACACTCAAACACACACACACACACACATACACATCAAACACACGCACACACACACTCACACATACACACTCACACACACACTCACACTCACATACACACACTCACACACACTCACACATACACATACACATCAAACACACACACACACACTCACACATACACACTCACACACACACTCACACTCACATACACACACACAGAAACACAGCCGCAATGACAACACACACACACACACAGCCGCAATGACAACACACACTCACACAGAGCCGCAATGACAACACACACACTCACACAGCCGCAACGACAACACAAACATAGACGCAATGACAACACACACCCAAACACAGACGCAATGACAACACACACACACACACAAACACAGCTGCAATGACAACACACACACACACAGCCGCAATGACAACACACACTCACATACACAAAGGCGCAATGACAACACACACTCACACACACACAGCCGCAATGACAACACACACTCACATACACAAAGGCGCAATGACAACACACACTCACACACACACAGAGCCGCAATGACAACACACACACACACACATACACACACAGCCGCAATGACAACACACCCTCACACACACAGAGCCGCATGACGACAACACACTCACACACACACACAGCCGCAATGACAACACACACTCACAAACACACACACAGCCGCAATGACAACACACACACACACGCACAGCCGCAATGACAACACACACTCACACACACAGAGCCGCAATGACAACACACACTCACACACAGAGCTGCAATGACAACACACACACACACACAGAGCCGCAATGACAACACACACTCACACACACAGAGCCGCAATGACAACACACACTCACACACAGAGCCGCAATGACAACACACACTCACACACACACACAGCCGCAATGACAACACACACACACACAGCCGCAATGACAACACACACTCACACACACACAGCCGCAATGACAACACACACTCACACACAGAGCCGCAATGACAACACACATTCACAAACACACACACAGCCACAATGACAACACACTCACGCACACACACAGCCACAATGACAACACACACTCACACACACACAGCCACAATGACAACACACACTCACACACAGCCACAAAGACAA
>CM038725.1:37083502-37146002 GCA_021613375.1 Megaleporinus macrocephalus
GAGTTACAGTTTCTCATTAGGTTGAATGTATAACTAAATGTAGGTATTGCATATAAACTGAGTTACAGTTTCTCATTAGGTCGAATGTATAACTCTAAATGTAGGTATTGTATATAAACTGAGTTACAGTTTCTTATTAGGTTGAATGTATAACTCTAAATGTAGGTATTGTTGATAAACTGAGTTACCGTTTCTCATTAGGTCGAATGTATAACTCTAAATGTAGGTATTATATATAAACTGAGTTACAGTTTCTCATTAGGTCGAATGTATAACTAAATGTAGGTATTGTATATAAACTGAGTTACAGTTTCTCATCAGGTCGAATGTATAACTAAATGTAGGTATTGTATATAAACTGAGTTACAGTTTCTCATTAGGTCGAATGTATAACTCTAAATGTAGGTATTGTATATAAACTGAGTTACAGTTTCTCATTAGGTCGAATGTATAACTCTAAATGTAGGTATTATATATAAACTGAGTTACAGTTTCTCATTAGGTCGAATGTATAACTAAATGTAGGTATTGCATATAAACTGAGTTACCGTTTCTCATTAGGTCGAATGTATAACTCTAAATGTAGGTATTATATATAAACTGAGTTACAGTTTCTCATTAGGTCGAATGTATAACTAAATGTAGGTATTGTATATAAACTGAGTTACAGTTTCTCATCAGGTCGAATGTATAACTAAATGTAGGTATTGTATATAAACTGAGTTACAGTTTCTCATTAGGTCGAATGTATAACTCTAAATGTAGGTATTGTATATAAACTGAGTTACAGTTTCTCATTAGGTCGAATGTATAACTCTAAATGTAGGTATTATATATAAACTGAGTTACAGTTTCTCATTAGGTCGAATGTATAACTAAATGTAGGTATTGCATATAAACTGAGTTACCGTTTCTCATTAGGTCGAATGTATAACTCTAAATGTAGGTATTATATATAAACTGAGTTACAGTTTCTCATTAGGTTGAATGTATAACTAAATGTAGGTATTGTATATAAACTGAGTTAGAGTTTCGCATTAGGTTGAATGTATAACTAAATGTAGGTATTGTATATAAACTGAGTTACAGTTTCTCATTAGGTTGAATGTATAACTAAATGTAGGTATTGTATATAAACTGAGTTACAGTTTCTCATTAGGTTGAATGTATAACTAAATGTAGGTATTGTATATAAACTGAGTTACAGTTTCTAATTAGGTTGAATGTATAACTCTAAATGTAGGTATTGTATATAAACTGAGTTACAGTTTCTTATTAGGTTGAATGTATAACTAAATGTAGGTATTGTATATAAACTGAGTTACAGTTTCTCATTAGGTTGAATGTATAACTAAATGTAGGTATTGTATATAAACTGAGTTACAGTTTCTCATTAGGTTGAATGTATAACTAAATGTAGGTATTGTATATAAACTGAGTTACAGTTTCTCATTAGGTTGAATGTATAACTCTAAATGTAGGTATGGTATATAAACTGAGTTACAGCTTCCCATTAAGTTGAATATATAACTAAATGTAGGTATTGTATATAAACTGAGTTACAGTTTCTTATTAGGTTGAGTGTATAACTAAATGTAAGTATTGTATATAATCAGAGTTACAGTTTCTCATTAGGTTGAATGTATAACTCTAAATGTAGGTACTGTATATAAACTGAGTTACAGTTTCTCATTAGGTTGAATGTATAACTCTAAATGTAGGTACTGTATATAAACTGAGTTACAGTTTCTCATTAGGTTGAATGTATAACTCTAAATGTAGGTATTGTATATAAACTGAGTTACAGTTTCTCATTAGGTAAGGTAGATGTTTTGTAAACTCCTATTGAAGTAATTTTTATGTTCATCACTTTTGGCCCTGCTTAACATTCATCCACATTCAGTTATGCTGCCCCTAACTGACCATTACACAGGTCAGACACATGCCAAGGGTCAAGGCTAAACATTTTGCCCTGTTTTTAAGTTATTTGGAACTGATACATTCTATAAATCTTAAGGCTTAAAAAAAACATAAACACTCTCTAAACGTTAACGCTTAGATGGTCAGTGAGGGTTTTGACTCTGGTTGACCTCTGACCCTAGGTCGTAAGTTAAGCTGCCCTTTCTCTCTCGGCTCTAAGGCCACTCGGACCCTCACAGAGGTCATCACTATGATCACCCTGCTTTCAGCTGACCATCACTGAGGTCATCTCTATGGTCACACTTCTCTTAAATGACCATCACATTCAACATTGTTGACCAGCAGATTTTACCAACACACATTAATAATAATGATACTAATAATGGGATTTTCTACTGAACTGAAGTGTTACTGTTGCTACTGTTGGGTCATTTGCAAACAAAAGAGCATCGCGCACAGAGTGTATATTCAATAAATAATCAATAGACATCAAAACAGAAAGAAACAATTATTTTCTAATTGCCATCTAAACAACAGTCTGTTTATTAGTTCTATAACAAACACAATGCAATATATAATTTAGCTAATTACGAGGTATATACAAACAAAAACAATTTTAGTTCAGAATACTGTTCATTTTGCGTGTTTTTCTTCAAGGGCTGTGCTACATTTTCACAGTTGACTCTCGTTTAGTTACGAGACATTTTTTAATTGTATCATGTGTTTTCATTAGAATCAAACAACGTTTAAACAATAGCCCAAATGTTCTGTTTCGGGGGCCCAAACTACTGACAGTAATACAAAACACCTGGGAATTTATTAGCCCTAGTTTGAAACATGTAAATACTCCAACAGTTTCCTTACATATACGGCAGTCCAGTAAATCGAGATCTCAGAATCTTTTTAATCCATGTACCACCTCATGGTAAGCACTACTAGCTTGTTACCACTAGCTATATTGAATTTTGTATACTCGTATAAGCTCACTGTTGTGTCTTTATATATATTCTTATTTTATGAGTTTTAGTTGTTTTATTTCCAGAAGATAAAAAAAATTGTATATGTATAAAAATGTTTTTGTAAAGAACATGTTTTCTCAGGATACACTTAAAATAGCATAAAAAGATTCAATACCTCCACGTTTTTGTTTACATTTTTAATAGCAAACAATGTGTTAATTTAATACAATAAATAATACATACCAAGGAAGACAAAAACTTGGATAGTGATTTATCACTTCTACAATGTAAAAGCTTACAGCTTGCACAAAAATATCAACAATCTTTGGCTACGATTCGTTTTCGCTGAACAAAGAGCATTTCAGGAAACAATAAATTAACATCTGTGTTCAATAAATTAACAAATTTAAACAGAAAAAGAATAATTTACAGGTGTTACCAGTGCAGTCCTGTTCATCTGATAAAGAAATAAATAAAAACAAATAATCTTTTAGACCAAAATGGAAAGGTTACCTTTTAGTTTTACTAATTAAAGAATCTGCTCCCATTTTTGTAAATTATGCCAAAAAATGACAATTAATAAATAACATAAAAACTAAATTACAAATACGGAGTGGAACATTTTCCACATCATCCACAACAAACCCAAATGCTGTTTGGAGCTTCTGCACAGAAGATCCACCATCAGTTTCTGAAAGGAAACCAAATGAACAGCCTCTGCTTCACCGGCTTTATGGGTGGAAAACCTTCCATTTCAGTTCAGGTGCTTCTTCTCTGGACTGCTGTAGCCACAGACACTGACCCTCAGAGATGTTTGGTAATGAAAATTTAACAGTGACTCAGGTTCGAATAATTGCTCATTTTTAGAAAAGTCGGCACCGGATTTGGATTCAAGTAGTTCCTGCTACTGAGGTTCTAGCTTTTTTGTGAAATTACAGCAGATGTTCCAAACTCTGTCTTTCAGATCACAGCAGACAAACTTGGATTCTGTTTGTAAAATCACAGCAGACAATTTTATAATCTCTGTAAATGTACAGCAGGGACACTAAATTCTCGCCGACGTTCCAGATTTTCACTCTAGATGTTTTTTGTGAAATTACAGTAGAGGTCCTAGATTCTTTCTGTGAAAACACAGCAAATATCCAAGATTCCCTGGAAACCTAAGCAGATGTTCTAGATTTTCTCGTTACAATCACAGCAGACGCTCTAAACTTTGTGCAGTTACGGCAGACATTCCAGTAAATCTTAGCAATTGTTCTTGATCTCCCAGCAGGTTCTACCAGGACTCCGTGCTGTCGCTGCTGGAGCCGGGAGAGTGTGGGTCGGAGTCGCTGGTCCAGGCCCGGTCTGAGTGGAGGTTCTGCATGTTCCCTGTGATGAGAGTGAGCAGGGCAGCCGGGGAGTGAGCCGCCGCTGCACCTTCGCCCTGCTGCTTCTCCAGCAGCGTGACCAGGAAGGTGATGTAACGCATGGCCAGCCGCAGGATCTCGTTCTTGCTCAGCTTCTTCTCGGGCGGATGTGTCGGGATGAGCTTTCGCAGCTCCGCAAACGCCGTGTTCACGTTGTGCTGCCTCCAGCGCTCGCGCGTGTTGGTGAACACTTTCCGGGTCATGATGCTGAGACTGATTTTAAAAAAAAAGCAAGAAAAAAAAAAGCAAGAGGTCAACTCTATGTATAAAAACGAAATATTAATAATAATATCATTCAAAGCCCTCGTTAATCAGTTAAACTTAAAGCAGCTTAGTTCTTTACACATTCTGTAGTAATTACTATAAAAATATAAGCACTTTAGAAGACATGAATCATATAAACATATTCAATAATGCAGAAATCTCACCTGTAAGTTCTGTAAAGAGAAAAAGCGAGATGTCTTCAGGATGCGTAAGAAGGATGAGAGCGTTATCTGCTAAGCGGAGCTGCGGTACTGGAGTTGGTGTTAAAGCACTAGAGGAGAAGATTAGTCAGAGTGCTGTGGTCCAGCGTGTCCTTTCAGTCCGAGCTTCAGCCTCTCTCTGAGCTCTCTCACAAGATGCTCTCACAGAAAAGAGTGAATAAGAGGGAGAGGGAGGGGAAGAAGAGAGGAGGAGAGAAAGGGGGGAGTGAGGCAGAAGGGAGGGGGGCACGATTGGAGGCTCATGTATGTTACAGCTGTATTGTATATGGCGTGACGCTGGCAGTCTGCAGTAGAGAGTTATTTACACCTGCCAATGAAGCCACTTAAATACTTTACACCTGTCAATATCCTCTGAACACATTGTTCTGGCCATTAAAGCTGTTGTAACTCAGTAAGGATGGGAGGTATAACATGATGTTTAGAAACTGGTAACAATATATGATGAATAGTAAATGACGTGGTAAACATAACAAAAGAATACAATCACAGTTCAATAAAGTCATTAGAGTGTAAAACAATGCTACAGTAGAAACAGAAAACAAAATTGTACATCACTGTTCAGTTAAATTATATACATTTTTACTGTCTGATTGTTTAAAAGCCTTTATCTGATCGGTAAGTATAAGAACGGCAGATCTGATTAGAACAGATGTAAATAATCCTACATACAATACAAAGTAACATGAATATGTTATTGTGAGAGAAGTAGATCAGATCTTGATCCAGTTTGAAGAACAAAGTTAGGTTCCAGATTTCTCCTGGACGCCCCAGACATTGTATGAATGTGTTCAGTTCCTTCAGCAGCAAATCTTGATTTATCTTAATGAAGTACTGAGCAGTCAAAGCAGGTATTAGATGAGAACTGATAATAATACTGGGTTGTTTAGGAGAAGCTTGGAAAGAGTTAAATAAACACACTGACGTATAGAAAAGCACTACATACTCTATAAATGCTGTTTAATATATAATAACAAAGGGTTTTACTTTTTACTGTACCTGTTAATAATGTTCTCAAGTGAACAAAACTTTTGTACAGCACAACACCGTGGGAACATAGTGGGGTCATGACCGTATTCAGTCAGAATTAACCTGTATCAGAAACTGTATACATTTTTTCTGATCTGTAAATAATGTGAGGAAGGTCGGTGCGCTCATACTGTATTAGAGTTCTGTTGATACACCAACAACAAATTTTCATATCACAATTAAATATGACTCATTGTGCTAAACAGCTGTTCGCCTATTACTTTCAATGTAGCACTTTATTTGATTGGTTTACAATTCATTAGTTTATTAGACCCACACAGTGTGAGCTTTAAGTAGTTTTCAGTACTATTCGGTTTATAGTTTCTAATAAAAACATAAAAAAGGGTCACAGTATTTAAGCTCAAACCAAACATTCCTTACAATCCGTGACGAATCAGTGCTGCCCGGTTGTTTATGTCTAATGCAACAGAGTTTCTGTTTATGTATGTGTACTCGCTGGTCGTCCACCTGCTATAAGCTGTGTCAGCGGAGCACTGAGCAGGAACAGTAACATCACAATCTAAGCGCCGGCGATTGGCCGAGACGGGGTGAAGAACCATATTCCCACTGACACGTTTACAATCTGGGTTTTGTCAGCCCTCTGGTAATCTCGTTTAGCATGTCCAGAGGCCACACATAAATTACACTGTCATAAAAAACACACAGACACAAGCCTCGGGGCTGACAAATTCTTTGGCTGAGGGGTCCCTCAGGGGTCCCCAAAAATCAACCCCCATCTCTCTCTCGCCCTCCCTCGCTGTCTCCCTCGTTCAGCCTGCTCTCAGATCTGAAGCGGCTGTCTAGCTGAAGCGATGGGGTTTGTTCTCCTCTAAGCACTGGAGTGTTGTTTTTGAGGCTGTGTGAAAAGTCTCTCGGTACGTTTTGGGGGGATTTGCATAATGGGATTACGGTGGGATTAAGAAGGAGAGCGGAGGGGAGGCAAAGTCTGAGGGGGACGTCAGGGTCTATTCACTAACGCACACGCAGCCGCACACACCATACACACACGTCGCACCTGCAGAGCTGCCATTCAGAGCTGGGAAAACTTTACCAGTCCTTCCTAAGCACTAAAAACCCCCTCAGACATCTCCTCTTACCCCATACTTCTCCCAAAATACCCCAGCCTCTGCTCCATCTTACCCCACACTCGCCCCACCCTACCACCTAAACCACCAGTGGCTTAGTCCACACTGACTTCCACTCAATCTTACCTCACTTACACTCCCTCCACCCTCCAACCCCAAATTACCAATGGCCCAGTTCACATTTCCAATTAATCTTCTTCCACACTCACCCAATCCTAACACCTCAAACTATCAGTGGCTCAATCCACACTGACTTCCAATCAGTCTTATCAATTCCCCCAAACTCACTTAACCCTGCCACTGGCCCAGTCCATACTGACCACTGCTCAAACCTACTCCACACCCTAAAGCCCAAAAACAACCAGTGGGTAGGTCAGCAGATATATTCAGTTTAGTCTGATTACAGTATTTAGATCAGCAGGTATACTCAGTTTAGTCTGATTACAGTATTTAGATCAGCAGGTATACTCAGTTTAGTCTGGTTCCGGAATGTAGGTCAGCAGGTATACTCAGTTTAGTCTGATTGCAGTGAAAAGGTCAGCAGATATATTCAGTTTTGTCTGATTACAGTAAGTAGATCAGTGGGTATATTCAGTTTTGTCTGATTGCAGTATGTAGATTAGCAGGTATACTCAGTTTAGTCTGATTACAGTAAGTAGATCAGCAGGTATAGTCAGTTTAGTCTGATTGCACTAAATAGGTCAGCAGGTATACTCAGTTTAGTCTGATTGCAGTAAGTAGGTCAGCAGGTATACTCAGTTTAGTCTGATTGCAGTAAGTAGGTCAGCAGGTATACTCAGTTTAGTCTGATTACAGTAAGTAGATCAGCAGGTATAGTCAGTTTAGTCTGATTGCACTAAATAGGTCAGCAGGTATACTCAGTTTAGTCTGATTGCAGTATGCAGATCAGCAGGTATATTCAGTTTAGTCTGATTACAGTAAGTAGGTCAGCAGGTATACTCACGTTTAGTCTGATTGCAGTATGCAGATCAGCAGGTATATTCAGTTTAGTCTGATTACAGTAAGTAGGTCAGCAGGTATACTCACGTTTAGTCTGATTGCATTATGCAGATCAGCAGGTATACTCAGTTTAGTCTGATTACAGTAAGTAGATCAGCAGGTATATTCAGTTTAGTCTGATTACAGTAAGTAGATCAGCAGGTATATTCAGTTTAGTCTGATTACAGTAAGTAGATCAGCAGGTATATAAAATATTAAAAATATATTTTTCAAAAAACGAAATCAATTAGCTGTTTTTAAGAGAACTGTCTTCTCTTTCATACATTAACTATTGCTTTTTAATAGAAATTAAAATATTTTTTTCTACTACTTATAATAACAATATAATAACATATAATAACAATAATCGGTAGATAATAAAATAATCAATAGCTGCAGGCTAAGACCTCAGAGACATGCCTTGTCTTGACTCTTTGACAACAGTTGGGGTAAGGAAGAGTGAAACTGAGTAAGACTGAACCATCGCTGTAGCCCACTTGCTCAGTTGTGTGTACCGGAGAGGCGTTAAGCGGGTGGGCTTGTTTGTATGTGGTGGGTCTTTAGCAGAATGAATGGATCTGGCAACGAGCAAAAAGGCAAAACGTTAAAGGTCAGATTTGAACAGCATGTGTGTTTCTCACACTCTCCCTCCCTCCATCCGAGAGAGAGAGAGCGACAGCGCACGCCGCGGCCATTATTACACCATTACGACTGTGTTTATTTACCAGGCCACACTAAGCAGCCCCACCACCACAAAATAGCCCCCTTTTCCTGCCCTTTCTGCCCTTTCCCCGTCCTGCAGAGCTGCGTTAGGAGCTATTGTTCAGGGAAGGTCGTTAGCGGGGACAGTAAACGCACCCTCAATGGACGAGTGGCGGGGGTCATTTATGGAGGCTGGCTTTGAGCCGGGAGAGAGAGAGAGAGAGAGAGAGAGAGGGAGGGAGAGAGAGAGGGAGAGAGAGATTAAGAAGAGAGCCGGAGAGAGGGAGTGCGTGCAATGCCCACGGGAGGAGTTTTTTTCCCTCGGCTCATTCCTGCAAGGGCCTGAAGTAGAACTGCTGGCTTTCTGTGATAAGCGCTCGCTCGCTCTGTCTTTCTCTCTCCCTCCTCCTCTCTTCCCTCTCTCTGTCGCTGCCTGGCACTGATAAGGAACCTGCAGTGCAAATGAACTGCTACTTTTCCTCCATCCACCGTCTCCATGAAACAGAAAGAGAGAGAAAGAGGGGAAAAGAGGGCAGGTGACTGCTTCAGTTTCCACACCACTGCGTACATGCATACAGTCTCTGTCAGCTCTTTAATAACAAACTAGCTCCATTAAAACATCATTAAAGCTGAATTTAGTGACATCACAGCAGCTTTAGGTCTTCACCGCAGTCACATGCATGGAATTTTCTTTGGCGTGCCATGATTCAGTTCTGGTTTCATGAAAATTGTGTGATTATTAAAATTACAAAAGAAAATACTCAGCACAGGATTCCTGCCGGAAGTCCAAGACACTCAAATTGTGCCTGGTGTTCTTCTCCAGACGTGTTGTGCAGTCCAAGACATCGTGTTGGCAACAGTGTGACGATGATGAAGCTTTACATGTCTTGGAAGAAGGATGGACAAGCCTTCGCCCTTCCAGCTGGGTAACATACTGTAGCTGGGGAGGCTTAGCTAGCGAGTGGAAGTGGACAGGATTTAATTGAGGAGAAAACTGTAGAAACAAATCTCAGAACATCTTAAAGCACTTACATGTAGTCCATCAGTCCAGACATGTTCGGTGTCTGAAGCTTTAGTGCGACTCTCTTAGCTTTACTTTAAGTGTACAGGCTTTTAGGCTAATGCAGCCAATCAGCACTGGATGTTCACAGCCCACCCATTTAGCATGATATTGACTGCATGTTCGTGGAGTTGAGCTCTTACAGACTTGACTTTGAGGTTCATCACACTGTATAATAGAATGTTATATATAAAAATTCCCAGTTTTTACTGCTAAAACAGCATGTCAGGTATTAAGATCCATCTGAAGTCTGATCACACGTACTCAGAGACGTTCAGCCATGCACACTTATCATCTTCACTGAAAACGTTTAATCATATTTGGTGACTGGAGGGTACATTCACCACACCAGTCTCTCTCTGTGTTTGTAAATGTAGTGGCTATTATACACATTTAGAATATTTATAGACTGCTAACAAAACTTGCAGCCACCTTCATCTTCACTGAGAAGACTCGCAATAGTATGTTTCAGGACTCACAGTACTGTCACATGGTCATATAAAACCCATTTTAGTGACTGGACCTTATTCACATCTGCACATATCTTTGTCCATTTATGTATGATCAGACCACCGAAGAAGTTAAGGTATGTTAAAGCTAGATCTGATGTTTGTGTGCTGCATGCATGAATCAACATATCCTAAAGTATACAGTAACAGGCTGTGCTCTACACCTACAGTACAATAGCTTACAGTACAATATTAATCATATATGAAGGACAATTAAGGTCAACCCACACACTTTCTGATGTTCTTTTAATTCAAAATCAAATTCTGATCATTAAAAATGTTTAATTGCTCACTCAACAGTGAATAACCTGTAAGGTACAATATCAGCTGTGTGTCAGGAGTTTTTGTTAATAACCAACCCAGTAAACGATTCATTAAGCTGGAAACTATCACAATGGGGTTTTTTTCTCAATTTAATCAAAATATCCAAAATTTTCTTTTTCCTCCCAAAATTTCAAATGTCTTGTCGTTATTATCCACATCTCAACCAATCCTTTTGGAAACTGTTTATAAAACCGGTTTAGCTATGTATGCTAGAGTGAAACCTTAATCTGAAAGAGAAAGTTATATCTGATATTTTATTTTCAGGTATCACATCTGCTTCAGAAAGGTCCCAAAATAAAACCGGCTCTCAGCGGTCCATATAATAATCTTTACTGCTGAGACGTAAATAAACACACCTGTATTCAACATAGTGAAAACCTTTAACACCTGCCTCTGTGTACACTCGCCTCAACATCACAGCACACACTTTGGGTCAAAGGTCACAAAGCCTCTGACTTTTATGGTGAACCGTAAATTTAGACTATTGGCTGGATTTCTGTATGTTGTTTAATGTTCTCAAGTAAACAAACGATGTGTTAAATGTGGATGATACACTTTCTAATGTTAAATATTATATGGATGTAAGTACAGAAAATAGAAGTTGTACTGTTGTACTGTGTTTTGGTTTGTGAGAAAACATGCATTTATTGAAGCCTATATATATATATATATATATATATATATATATATATATATATATATATATATATATATATATATATATATATATATATATATGTATGTTTGTGTCTGTTTTTAAAATAGTAAAAGAACGTGAAGGAAACGTGCTCATGTGAGGAAACATGTCTGTGTGAAGAAAGTATTACAGTATGTGTGAAATTAAACTAAAGCAGACGTTTAAAAGAACCTCAGTCGCGTTTGTCCATCACATCGACCTGGAATTCTCTCAAACAGAAGCTTCCCTCTTTTACACTGTGAAAACACTACAAACAGACAAGACATACATGTGTAATTAATATATATATATATTAGGGCTGTGTATTGGCAAGAACCTGGCGATACAATACGTATCGTGTTACAGCGCTCACGATTCAATATATCACGATATATTGTGATACTGCAAGCAAAGTAATATATTGCAATTTTTGAAGTCCTACTATTAAAACACACCACTGTATGAACAGGTTTATCAATGCTTACTATAGCACTGCACCCTTGTGCTGCTTGTTAATGTTGGAGTGGAGCTGAAAATGGATTACAACACTGCCATCTAGTGGTCAGAGGTGAAACGCTGACTGAATCTGTCAGTAATCTGTGTATCAATATTGTGTTTTTGAGAATCGATACTGTATCATGAAACATAATATCCCGATATTTGATATTTTCTTACACCCCTACTATATATATATATATATATATATATATAGTTGCTGTCTAAAGAAAATTAATTCACAAAAAAATTGTTCTGCCATATATATATATGTCTGTCTTTATATATAAATAAAGTGCAGAATCTGAGTCTAAAATGGTTCCTTTCTAGGAAGAGAAGTAGTCAGAATGCCATCGCCCCCTGCTGTATGTTAATGAGTTGGAGGTGAGGCACATTTTAACAAAACATTTAACACTATGTAACTGATTCTAATGATAGTAATGACATTAGTGACATTTTCACAAACTAACTATTCAGAATTTATTCATATTGAACAATGGGTCTTTGTATGACTTGTCATGTCACTTGTTCCAGCTTGAAGTGATTTTTAATGCACAATTAACTGATAAATAAATGCCATTTCAAAAGGATTTGATCACAAACAGCAGCTCCACACCATATATGTTATTTAACACTGCATGGATCTGCTGGTTGAGTTAAACATATTTTAAATCGCGATCAGTTTATGAAGTAGGTTTTTGATTACTGAGTAAAAATCAACAGGGAACAAGAGAAATGAGAGACAATCATACAGCATGAGACTGGACATCAACTCCAAACACGCAAATCATTCTTTTACTTTTGGGTAACCTGCTCTGCAGTAAATAAGGTGAGGCAGGTGAGAGCATTTATGATGTATTTGTACACTACTGCTACTTCAGTACCACAATATCATAACATAACTCATTACGCTGAATGGCCATTGATATAGCATTTAAGACTTTAGATATATGACAGTCTGAGAAATATAGATAAATGATTTAGTACTTAGCAGTTTGTATACTAACCTGGCTCTTCATTTTGAGAACAAACTCTTTGTATATGTGTATGTATGAGATGATACACATGTGAGATACACTGCGTTTAAAGAAGTACAAAAGAAATGTATCAAACGTGTCTGACCAAAAGAAAACATCTCCATGTACGTGTACCTGTCTCTCCTGCACCTTCTCTTGCTGGTCTTTTCCTCTCTGTGACCCTATATTGAATGGAAGTCAGTAGTAACTTCTTTGAGTTATACCTTTTTGAGTACTTGAGTATACCAATACTGTACACAGGAAGAAATACCTAAAGAAATATACTGTGTATCATGGATGCAGACGTAGTCAACATCCTACTAATACTCTGCGGCAGGTCAAAAACTTGCTTCACTTGAGAATGAGCTGCTACTCTACCCACCTCTGGTACTGAGGCAAGATGCTGTAGATGTCACTCTGCTGCCCCCTGCTGCTTGTTCCACACACACTGCTTCTCCACTGCTGTATTTTCACTTCCTCCACAGGTGAATCCTGACCAAACAGGACCGCAGGCGCAGGAAGCTCAGAGTCGGCAGGGTGTGTGAATGAGAGAGAGAGATCTGGGGCTGATAGAGAGGACGCGTCCACTGTCCACTGTTCCTCTCGTCCGCTAAAGGGACCTAGTCATGATTATGAGGTCAGAAACAACCATGGTTAAAACACAGTCAGTCCCCCAGTCTGATCTAGTTAATTACACTCAGATTTTGTTTATTCATTCATCATCGCAGGGGGGTGCTGGAGCCTATCCCAGTTCTCACTGGGCTGAAGGCAGACCCTGCACAGGCCTCCAGTCCATCCCAGGACACTCAGATGTTCTAACATAGTTAAATACGGGCAACACACATTATTTATTCCGATGTGTGTTTATACAAAAAATGTACAATAGATTTCGACATATTCTTGGAAATGTCTTTAGACTGCTGAGTCTTCAATTCATCTACAATAAATACTGCTACAGGAATTCGACAAATCACACAGCGCACGATACAGAGGCTAAACACATAAACTCACTTTCTAACAAAGTATAGATCCATAAATAGAATCAGGCAAGTTAAAAAGTGCTTAAACATAGTCAGTTTAATAATTATGCGCAAATGTTGATATTTTTTAATTGTTTTTCCTCATGTAGCAAATTACAGTTTAGAACAGTCAGGAATTTATTTATCATTTAAATTTCTATGCCCATGGATCTGTCCCTATTAAATAAATATACATCAAAAAACAAACATACATCAAAACCTTGCAAGTAACTGGATGATCCTAAAGGTACATGTTGTACAAACACCTAACTCATTTAATATTGTTATGATATATATATATATATATATATATATATATATATATATATATATATATATATATATATATATATATATATATGAGAAATTACTCTAACTAATTAAAGTAATTACTGCAACCATAGAGTCTATAGAGTCTATAGAGAGTTAGTCTGTGGTTACCTGTGTAGCACTCATCGTGAGTGTGGTCTCCAGGCCAAGGCTGTGAGTCACACCTGAACTCCGACTGACTGACAGAAGTTTCAAACCAGCTCGTACCCACAATGCCCTGCTGCTGGACAAAGCCAGGACTGCCCAGCTCAGTGGAAGTGTGTGCGAGCAGCTGTGTGTGAGTGAGCGAGTCTGAATGAGTGTCAGCTCCATCCACAGCCCAGTGAGGAAGCTGAGGATGAGGAGGATGAAGAGAGTGCAGTGCGTCATTAGACTGTGGAGGATCCGCGAGTTCAGTCTCAGACAGAGAGGGGGCAGCACTGAGCCTGTGGAGAGCTGTAATCTCGCTGAAGAGCTACACACACATACACAAACAAAATAAATAGTTACTGTCTGTTGATGATGATGAGTATATTTTGGTAAATGTAAGTACTGGTTTAAGCTGATAGTTACTCTTAAGTTACTAAAGACTCTGTTTATAGCTTTTTAAGCTTACAAATTATCTTCTTTCACTGAGTGTCTAATCATAGTCCTAATTTATTGACATTTGTCAATAAATGACTATATATTGTTAAATAATAACTATGTACACCAGTTCCGCTGTGTAAACAGAGCACTGCGGTCTGTGTTGGTGGTACTGGTGAATATATACGGGTCAGTGCAGGTTTCTATAAAAACTGGCTTTGGTTTAGTGTTGGTGCAGGTTTAGAATTAATGTGTATTTGTTATAGCTTGAGGCTGGTACCTTGCAGACTTTGTGTGGGATCTCAGGGAAGCTATCTTTGAGCTCAGAGAATGAAGCTTCTAGCAGCCACTGCAGAGATGGAGCTCTTCTCATCATGAGTTGTGCTACTACAGAGTTTACACACGGGAAGCACACCAAAAACCTCTCCTCCTGAAAGACAAACACAAATACAAATAAACTCACCAACAACAATACAACTACAGCAAAGTCTACGCCATGTTTTAAAACATTATTTAGAAAAGTTAGTTATGGCAAAATTTAAAGATGCCATAGAAGTATTTCTTGAGCATTTTCTGTGTAAATAAGCTCCACCCTCGTACTATTCAGTTAGCTATACTAGATACTTGGAGTTTGCCAGAATCTAACGTTACCTATACTAGCTGCTCGCTTTCATCTAGACATTAAACACAAAGTAGATTAAAGGTGTCTCTGTGAAACTTTCAGTTGAAGATGATCTGCTTCAACCAGCACACAGAGATCCACTCACACAGCATGGCTGCTACTTCCAGTCACTGTTGGGGTTGAGGTGTTAATAAAGGTGGAGCTGCTCGTCTCTTCAGTCTCTTCATTGTTGAACGCTGAGCTGAAGCTGAGTATTTGAAAAACTGTCTGGAGTGAAATGTACAGACTGCAGAGTTGGAGTTGTTCAGGACTCTCTTGAAGATCAGTTCAGCAGCTCAGTGAAGTTCAGTGCCAATTTTTTGTTTAGTTCCACCTTCATTAGTGCTGCAGTTACATTCTGGACCCTGTACAAGCTGCAGTATGTAAGGTGGAACTGAACATTCGATTAAGAAGCTGATAAATAGAGACTTTTCCCCACGCCTGTTGACAGTGTGGTTCCTTAAAAAGTGAATGAAATGTTTTAACATTCCCTTCACAGCCTGTAACTGCACATTTCTGCCTCCACCACAGCTGCCCCATTGGAATGTGTACATTTTGAGGGTGAAACTTTGGAATCACCTCTTTTTATCCTCCCTGGTTTGTAAATGGAGGATTTGTATTTGAAGAACAGTGTTTGAGGTTCACATTACACCAGTTCTCTGTACTGAACTCTCATTCTTACACTACGTACAGTGTAAATACAGGTTTAGATTCTATGGCACCTTTAAACTTAATTTTGAACAACTGATTATTTTATTATATCATATTATGTAGTATTTTTATCTCGGATCTAATAACGACTATAACTGTCACTACACAGTAATCAGGAAAGGAAGTTCTTAGGCTGTGTTTGGGTTCAGACTAAAGTTTCAGGCTGGATTAAAGCTGTAACTCTTGCTACCTCTGTCTGCAGCACGCTGAACCAGTCTCGATCAAACCAGCTCCACACACTCCTCTCTGAGCTCAGAACAGTGTGCAGGCAGATCTGATGCACATACCATGCTATGTCTGCAACATCGCACACCAGAAACACCTGAGAATGAATACACGTACAACAGCAGTGGAAGGGTTTGTACAATAACACAATCTTCATTACCATAAACTGTAATTATATTATTACATAAGGATCCACAGACAGTAGAACTGCACCAACATAAAACTCTATATATCAAATCAAACCAACACCTGGGCTGACTCACCTTTATCTCCAGGTCCTCTGACTTGAGGCCAAACAGGACAAAGGACGAGTAAATCAGCACCAGGTTACTGAATACATCGCCATGCAAACTGGAGGCAAGAAAAAACATTGAATATCAATCAAAGGTAAATAAGCAGAAACGTTTACTGTCTCTAACTAGGGTTAGACTATCCCAAACAGATTCTTGCCTTCTTTTTCATTCTAGATTACAAACTCGCACACTTTAGCAACTGCTTTTTACGTCAGTGTCAGATCCAGTTCTCTCTGCCTTCTTAAAAACCCTGTAAAAGAATCTTATGGATGTGTTTTCTCACTCCCTGTCACATTCTCTCACTTCAGCAACACACTGAATCACACCTCACACCACAGATGACTAGCAGCAACCAATGTGACTGGCTAGATTTTACTTGATGCACCACTCTTCTGTGCCCAGGTAGTGTTTGTATATGATATATAGAGTTTTTGTTTTCCATCTGTTTTTATCTGTTATTTGAAAAACAGCTAACTTTTGTCAACAACAATGTACGGCAAAAGCTGAGTGTTTTAATATAACTGTTTAAAATTATATTACCAAACAAATAAACAGTACGTTTCCTTTCTGTAAATGTGATTTTTACTAAACTGTGGAAGGTTCCTTCTGGTGTGCTTTTAAAAGAAGAAAGCAGAAGAAAACAGCTCAAGCTAAACATTGAGTAACGACAATCAGGCAGCAGAGGTTCATTAACGTTATTATTGAATTAATTTACTGTATTAATGCTAAAACATTACTTTATGGGTTGAGAAATCTTTAAATCAATCCAATGTGCTATGCTGATAAGTGTGTTATTCTGATCCATAAATCATAGGTTCTGTCTCAAAACATACTGAGTGTCTACATAGGCAGCATTTAACACCATACTATGCAGCTCCTGACTTGTAGGCTGTCCCAATTCCTACATCCCTTAAACTGAGGCCCCTTATTTAAGCCAACTGTGAGGAAGCATCGAACGATATTCTGATTCTCTCTGGTGTTTTAATTAGTTTTCTGTCTTGCGACCACACAAAGTAGAATTTTATTTGCAACTTTGTAACGAGTCTCTGACCATTTAGCAAATTTATACTGAAGGCAGACTTTTAAGCCTCAGGCTACTGGTTTGGATAGCCGGCTGGTAGCTTAGCCAGGTAGCCAGTAGCTACACTAAAACACCGGTCACATGCAGTGGGTGGGTACAGGCCATCACAAAGTCTCTCTCTAACTAGAGCGTCTCAGTAATCTGTTTTATTATGAGAGATGAGAGAACGCTGCTACTTAAACAGCTGCCTACCTGGTCAGTGCACTACTTCAGCTCAATAGGTTTTGTGACACACTCTTAGTGTCCATTTTGATCAGTATGTTAACATTAATTAGTAATCCGAATTAGTAATCTAAAACTGATAGCCTGCTGGGTTCGTTAATGCAGTGTTGATTGGTATTCTAAGAGTAAATTCATAACTGTAGGCAAGTATATCGATAAGCGATCAATACTGTGCAACTCACAATATGCTGTAGGTCAGTGTACTCATAAGTAATAGCTCACAGTTTGCTGTGCTGCTCGGTGCAGTGGAGTAAAATCCAACAGCGACTGAACTGCAGAGAAAGAGCTGAGAGTCTCATCATCATGTACTCTGACGCTCGCTCCAACTGCAGCTCCTCCACGTCCTGAACACAAACCACAATCACACATGTAAGTACTGCATACACACATACAAAGTCTACTTCTACACTGTATCTCATTAACCAGCTCCCTTTAATCTGACCTGCAGAAGAATGGCTGTTTTTTCATCCACGGTGATGATGTCATACTGGTCAGTCGCTCCCAGCCTCTGCAGAGACTGACTGTAGCTTCTATCCAGGAACGTCATATTATACCTGCAGCACAGCGTATCAGAAATAAATGTTTTACGTAACATCAACACTTTTCATGTAATATTATGAAAGTCAGGGAAGGAAAAGATCTACTACAACAGCCCGTGTGTAACCCAGGGCAAAATAATAGAACAGACATGAACAGAGACCCTCTTCTGTAAATGTTAAGGCAACAGTCACTATGAGGTAGGACTGACGTTGACTCCAGCAGCTGCAGCAGGTCTGAGCGCTCCAGCAAACCCTCCGTGATGAACAGCAGAAATGGTACACTGTTCAGGCAGGCCTGAGGTGAGACTGCAGGATCTAACCGAATACACACACATTTAAAGCTGCATGTTTTAGATGATCTGGGTTTATTTCATGTAGAATCATATATCAATATCATGTGTGACCCCGCAGTGCTGGAGGTGTAACAATTTAATACAGCTGTGAATGACACTTGAAACAAGACCATAAAACTATATTAACAAACATCACCCACTCTCTTCTCAGCACCTCATTTACAGACTTCCGTGGAAAAGATTGTTCAATTTAGGTGCATCCTGTCACAGTAAAGTGGGTAGTGAGGGGTACATGCATCACATATACACATATAATCCTTGTACATGCATTACATAGAGTAAGTAGAGTTTTTACACTTTATTATTAAATATTAATCAGTATTAACAGAGTAAGTAGAGCTTTTACACTTTATTATTAAATATTAAACAGTATTAATAAAGTAAAGTTTTTACACTTTATTATTAAATATTAATCAGCATTAACAGAGTAAGTAGAGCTTTTACACTTTATTATTAATGATTAAACAGTATTAATAAAGTAAAGTTTTTACACTTTATTATTAAATATTAAACAGTATTAATAGAGTAAGTAGAGTTTTTACACTTTATTATTAAATATTAAACAGTATGAATAGAGTAAGTAAAGTTTTTACACTTTATTATTAAATATTAAACAGTATTAATAGAGTAAGTAAAGTTTTTACACTTTATTATTAAATATTAAACAGTATGAATAGAGTAAGTAAAGTTTTTACACTTTATTATTAAATATTAAACAGTATTAATAGAGTATGTAAAGTTTTTACACTTTATTATTAAATATTAAACAGTATTAATAGAGTAAGTAGAGTTTTTACACTTTATTATTAAATATTAATCAGTATTAATACAGTAAGTAGAGCTTTTCCATACGTCAGTGTGTTTATTTAACCCTTTCCAAGCTTCTCCTAAACAACCCAGTATTATTATCAGTTCTCATCTAATACCTGCTTTGACTGCTCAGTACTTCATTAAGCTAAATCAAGATTACTGCTGAAGGAACTGAACACATTCATACAATGTCTGGGGCGTCCAGGAGAAATCTGGAACCTAACTTTGTTCTTCAAACTGGATCAAGATCTGATCTACTTCTCTCACAATAACATATTCATGTTACTTTGTATTGTATGTCTGATTATTTACATCTGTTCTAATCAGATCTGCTCTTCTTACTGGTGAACACACACTTACTGATCAGATAAACATGTTTACACTATCAGCTCAGGGGTCTTAGAGTTTGGCACACCTGTGTATATGTATTTCATATTTAAAAAAAGTTCAGTGATGATTCCACTGTATGTGATATGTGCTGATATGTGATGATCTGTGCTGCATTAGTAAGAGACCTGTCTCTGGCGTTTCTGTACAGAAGCAGATGTAGTTGATGTTGTTCTGTGAGCAGATGCTGCTGACGGTGGAGTGACACAAACAGTCAAACTCCAACACCACAGTGAAGCTCCTCCAGGGGAAATCAGCTCCCACCTGCTGACTGCACACTACAACAGTCCGGCTGCAGGAGAGACTGAAACACATACAGAACAACAGTCAGGCCTCTACTGCAGACTGAATTCATGTACAGCAGATCTACTGCCAGACAAAGATGAACACCTTTCTAGAACTTTTCTGCTGTCCACTTTGCTCTTGCCCTCATCTGGTAGAACAGCACATACAGAACTCCCTACAATGTCAACACAAACACACACACACACATACAGTCAGTCCTGGTTCACTCAGGGATTCTACTGTTATCCTTCTCACTTAAGCACTTAAACCAAGTCTGACCATTAGGAGAAAAAACAATGGCTTTATTTTGACAGACCTCACCTAATAAAATCAAGTTTTGAGAAATATCCCATTTACACCGTATAATAAAGCCTGATAAGGTCAGAAAATATTGGCTCACCTGGTACCTGACTGAGAGTCGTCACTAGCTCTGCTCTAACACGATCCGTAGCTGTTACCACCAGAACCTGCTCACACACATAAACACCCTTTACAACACTCACGCTAAGGCCTCTATCCTGGCTTCACATCCTCACTGGCTGGTCAAGTCATAATACCATATAGTAATGACAAATAATAATAATAATAAAAAAAATAATAATAGTAATAATAATAATAATAAAGTCTCTGTGTGGCGGCACGGTGGTGTAGTGGTTAGTATGGTGGTGTAGTGGTTAGTACTGTGGTGTAGTGGTTAGTATGGTGGTGTAGTGGTTAGTATGGTGGTGTAGTGGTTAGTATGGTGGTGTAGTGGTTAGTACGGTGGTGTAGTGGTTAGTATGGTGGTGTAGTGGTTAGTATGGTGGTGTAGTGGTCAGTATGGTGGTGTAGTGGTTAGTATGGTGGTGTAGTGGTTAGTACGGTGGTGTAGTGGTTAGTACGGTGGTGTAGTGTTTGGTATGGTGGTGTAGTGGTTAGTATGGTGGTGTAGTGGTCAGTACGGTTGTGTAGTGGTTAGTACGGTGGTGTAGTGGTTAGTATGGTGGTGTAGTGGTCAGTACGGTTGTGTAGTGGTTAGTACGGTGGTGTAGTGGTCAGTTCACTAAAGATCGCATGGACAAGCCAGATGCCTACTGGAAATGTTGGATGAGACCAAAACACTGCATTATTCCATCTGTAAAACATGGTGGTGGTAGTGTCACGGTTTGGGTCTGTTTTGTTCCTACTGGGACAGGACACCACTGAATCCATCCCGTCCTCGGTCACAATGAAAGAATAAAGGTGTAATGATTCAGAGATGGGCTGGATCCATTATGCAGGTTTTATTAAGCATACAAAAATCACAGTCCAGGATACTGACATCAAACGCAGAAGAAAAAGCCAGGGTCACAAGCCAGGGTATCAAACACAGTAGACGGCAAAAGGGTCCAGAAAGGAAAATCCAAAAATCCAGAGTGGAAATACAGGCTGCTAACAAAAAACGATGAAACACCAACAAACAGGCTCAGGATTGCAGTATGAACTTACAATGCTTCGCGAAGACTGAGGGGGAGACGAGGGTACATCTGTGTGTAGGGTTGATTAGGGCAATAGGCGACAGGTGTGTGGAATGGGGCTGTGTCAAGGAGAACAGTTAGTTTTCAGGGGATGGGGGCCTCTGGTGGTCAGATCGGGTAATGCATGTGACAAAAGGTCACAAACAAATCAGAAACTTTTTTAAGTTCTGATTTCAGATCAAGCGAAGAAACACGAATGGTTAAGTTTATTTATTTAATTACTAATAACCAGACTTGAGTGAGTGCAGATTCTCACCGTGTTGGACATGTTTCTCTGCAGGTAAGTGTTAATCTGCTTCTGCAGGTGCAGCACTCTCGGCCTGATCTCCTCCTTATTCCTGTAGCTCAAGTACTGCAGCACCTGGAGCCTCCTCAGCAACACTTCCAGACCTCCCATCGTACAGGTGGACTGCGCCTCCTCCAAGTAATCTCACACACAGAAACACTAAGCTTACTCTAACAGTTCAGCCCGACAATAAAATTCATTTCTCACAGCACATCTCACATAGACCGTGTACCTGAAATACATTAATGTGTAAAAATCATAATAAAAATTAAGGTTCGGATAAAAATAAAACTAAATACATCATCTTTAACTGGACAGATGCGTGACTGGACAGTAGGGTTAGTTTTTGTAGCAGTATTTGCAAGAAAAGAATTTTCATTTTGCCAGGTTTGCAATTTTTATTATAGCCAATATTATCAGCGATTTTGTCTTAAGTTTTAAACGTTAACAGAGAACGGGTGATTGGGTGCCCGTAAATGGGTTTGAGATCAATCTATAGAATAATCTGTACTATGTTAGTGGCAATACAACCAGGATTAATTGGCAGTCTGGCACTCTGCGCTCAAGTCAAATAAAGTGAATATGCTTGTTTCTTCTGCAGAAACAGATCGTAATTTATAGAAAATTATCCCAATTAAAATGTAAAAATCCCAAATTAATCGTTCCTGATAGACATACACTGTTTGAAGAGTGCAACAGGGAAAAGGGGTCTGGGGTGGAAAAGTGTTTGAGTGTTTTTACCGATGGCAGTGTTCAAGTCACACCGGAGCAGCACTTCCTTCACCCTCACCAGAATATGAAGCAGAGCCAAAACATTATACACGCCGTCCTTTCCTAGATTACACACACACACACACACACACACACACACACATATATTCACATTTATACCACATGCTGTGCTGTACTGCACTACAGTGCTGATAATACTGCAGCTGTTAACTGCTGGAATACTACAGAACACTATTAACATGTTTGAGGTGAGAAGTTCTGTAAAGCGAGTGTTGCTGCGTGTCTGACCGTGACCCATGCTGAGCAGCTTCTCCTGCTGTTTTAGTGAAAATCGAGTGTCTTCAGGCGACAGACTGGCGAAGTCTCTTCTGCTTAGAGCATTTGGGTCCAACTCATGCGCCCTGCTGAGGGACGGCTGGGCTGCCGCATGCAGCTCAAAATATGCAAATCTCTCAGTCTCTACAGGAGAGAGTACAGCCAGATTACAGCAGAGTACAAGCAGAGGACACATCAAATACTCAACACACATCTAGAGGCATCATACGTCCACCTGGTGGTGATTTTCTGCAAAGTAGACTTGATAACTGATTATAATAATGTTTAATAAAGGTAAATTAAGAGTATTACTTTCACACATATATACAAAACAACAAAGCTAGGCACCTTGTCTCTATTGTCTATATCCTAATACAGAGTTGAAAGATATGGCACAAATGTAATATCAGGTCTTCACAATATTATTATTTTTTCTTATCTCTGTTCTGATTACTGTTAAATAACGAAGTATTAAAAAATATTTAAGCTGCATTTTAAAGAAATCATACACAGCACTGTACTAGCTGTAGTGAATTTAAATTAAAATACAATAAAATACAGGCGTAGTAGAATAGTGGGTAGTGGTGTTATAAGAGAAATCTTTGAAAATATTAATCGAAAAAAAAACCCAACTGTATCAGCTTTTGGTACCAAAAACTACACAATTTCAGTACATTTCATAGTATCGTACAGATACGATAAACCATATACCAAAATACTGGGACATAATTTAACATGTTAACAAGAAAAACTGTCATACTGCCCAACCTAGGGGTGTGCGATATATATTGTTGAGTATATTGAGTATGCAACAAGGAGAGGAGTATGAACAGAGTATGAGGAGTATTAATAGAGTGTGAGGAGTATGAACAGAGTATGAGGAGTATAAACAGAGTGTGAGGAGTATGAACAGAGTATGAGGAGTATGAAGAGAGTTGAGGAGTATGAACAGAGTATGAGGAGTATGAACAGAGTATGAGGAGTATGAACAGAGTATGAGGAGTATGAACAGAGTATGAGGAGTATGAACAGAGTGTGAGGAGTATGAACAGAGTATGAGGAGTATGAAGAGAGTTGAGGAGTATGAACAGAGTGTGAGGAGTATGAACAGAGTATGAGGAGTATGAACAGAGTATGAGGAGTATGAACAGAGTATGAGGAGTATGAACAGAGTGTGAGGAGTATGAACAGAGTATGAGGAGTATGAAGAGAGTTGAGGAGTATGAACAGAGTGTGAGGAGTATGAACAGAGTATGAGGAATATGAAGAGAGTTAAGGAGTATGAACAGAGCATGAGGAGTATGAAGAGAGTATGAGGAGTATGAACAGAGTATGAGGAGTATGAACAGAGTATGAGGAATATGAACAGAGTATGAGGAATATGAACAGAGTATGAGGAGTATGAACAGAGTATGAGGAGTATGAACAGAGTATGAGGAGTATGAACAGAGTATGAACAGAGTATGAGGAGTATGAACAGAGTATGAGGAATATGAACAGAGTATGAGGAATATGAACAGAGTATGAGGAGTATGAACAGAGTATGAGGAGTATGAACAGAGTATGAGGAGTATGAACAGAGTATGAACAGAGTATGAGGAGTATGAAGAGAGTATGAGGAGTATGAACAGAGTATGAGGAATATGAACAGAGTATGAGGAATATGAACAGAGTATGAGGAGTATGAAGAGAGTTGAGGAGTATGAACAGAGTATGAGGAGTATGAACAGAGTATGAGGAGTATGAACAGAGTGTGAGGAGTATGAACAGAGTATGAGGAGTATGAACAGAGTATGAGGAGTATGAACAGAGTATGAGGAGTATGAAGAGAGTGTGAGGAGTATGAACAGAGTATGAGGAGTATGAACAGAGTGTGAGGAGTATGAACAGAGTATGAGGAGTATGAACAGAGTATGAGGAGTATGAACAGAGTATGAGGAGTATGAATAGAGTATGAGGAGTATGAACGGAGTATGAGGAGTATGAATAGAGTATGAGGAGTATGAAGAGAGTTGAGGAGTATGAATAGAGTATGAGGAGTATGAAGAGAGTTGAGGAGTATGAACAGAGTGTGAGGAGTATGAACAGAGTATGAGGAGTATGAACAGAGTATGAGGAGTATGAACAGAGTGTGAGGAGTATGAACAGAGTATGAGGAGTATGAACAGAGTATGAGGAGTATAAACAGAGTATGATGATTATGAACAGAGTATGAGGAGTATGAACAGAGTATGAGGAGTATGAATAGAGTATGAGGAGTATGAATAGAGTATGAGGAGTATGAAGAGAGTTGAGGAGTATGAACAGAGTATGAGGAGTATGAATAGAGTATGAGGAGTATGAAGAGAGTTGAGGAGTATGAACAGAGTATGAGGAGTATGAACAGAGTATGAGGAGTATGAATAGAGTATGAGGAGTATGAATAGAGTATGAGGAGTATGAAGAGAGTATGAGGAGTATGAAGAGAGTTGAGGAGTATGAATAGAGTATGAGGAGTATGAATAGAGTATGAGGAGTATGAAGAGAGTTGAGGAGTATGAACAGAGTATGAGGAGTATGAAGAGAGTATGAGGAGTATGAAGAGAGTTGAGGAGTATGAACAGAGTATGAGGATTGTGAAGAGAGTTGAGGAGTATGAAGAGAGTATGAGGAGTATGAAGAGAGTTGAGGAGTATGAAGAGCTTTGGGAGCATGCCGTCCAGGACAGACCTAAACCAGTTAAGGTGTCTGATAAAACACACACTCAGCAAACTTCAGCGCGTCATTCACTAAAGAAGAGCCTTTGCCTGATGACACTGCGATTAGCTCCAGCCCCCCCGTGACCCAGACTAGCGCGTTAAAAGGGGAAGATGATGTATGGATGAATATTGATACCCTTAAAGAAGTTAGTAAAGTAAAAGACTTTTACAAACACATGTTTAGATAATTAAATATATTGTTTACTATCGTATCAACAAAATCACAGAAAATATCCAGATATCATTTTTGTCATTATCGCACACCCCTAGCCCAGCCCATGTTTCTCTCGCCCGTTCATTCTGAAAAATAATTCTGAATTATACTATAATGATCTAATCAAATCACGGTTAAGTCTGAGACTGCATGATGCACCAAATCCCAAATCCTGAGGAACTGTAACTGAAATTGAATTATTATGAAGTGAGCAACAAATGTTCTACACAATGAACATCTTCTGGCGTAATCATTACAGCTAAGGTTTGAAGGTAGATCTATTAGAAAAAGGCTGAGAGGTAGTGGCTGGATAGGTGAACATACCTGTAGCCTGAACATATATGGTTTTGCTGGAGGCTTTCCCTGGGGTTCGAAGGCTGGTCTCACTGTTCTTAGCGTTTACCGAAGCCTCCGACAGATCTGAACACGGTACAGGCTTTCTCGTACATGTCTGTGCTGAGTCTGCCACTGAAAAACAAAGTTCAGTACTATGCCGAGTCCTATACATATTACTTATTTCAGCACATCAGCATTAAACTGCTTTACCAAACGTACTGTCACTGAGGAGTTTCACTCTTTACCTGCAATGCAACTGGTTTAGAAATGAAATGGTGTGTATGATAAACTGGATCAAGAAAATATTACATTTTTACTCTACCTTCTGTGTGCATTTGGACCTGCTGAGGTCTTTGTACCACAGGACTCCTCTGTAAAGTTCTTAACATCACAAACGAGGACAACGGGTCAAGGTCCTCCTGAAGTTTAAAACCAGAAAATCGCCTCTGGCTTCTGCTGGATGCTGCACACCAGGTCGCTCTCTCTCCCCGCTGACGAACAGACTGCTCGGGAGAAACAGATGCTGCGGATATGAGGCTGTCATCCAGTTTCTGTTCTGCAGGTGTAACCTGGGCCACCTGTAAGTCTCCTGGAGTTTTTGATGGTGTCATAAGTCTCTCTGATAGTATGTGAGTAGGTAGGTTGGTGGTCTTGGGATGACTGCCATGTTTTTTTTTGGGTGTGTTCTCAGAGAGATTATTCAGGTGGTCTGAACTACTAGGAGTGCTTGAAAACAGCTCACTCTGAGGGTCTTTTGGTGGATACAGATTAGCAGCCGATGGTTCTGTCGCTGTGTCTCTGCTCTCGGAGACGGTGCTCTGTTTCTGAGGAGTTTCCTCCAGCAGGATGAACTTCACAGCTTTGCCTGACTTTGCACGACTGGGCACAGCCGTGATTGTAGCTTTGCTGTGGATCGAGCCCCCCCTCGCCCTGGATGGAGCTGCCTGAACTAATCAGAGCATATATACAAAACAACAATAACAATAACAACAACAACAACAACAACAATAATAATAATAATAATAATCAGTACTAATAGTAGTATTGCATGATTTATTCTAGATTATGTTTGTGGCATAAACCTGGATGTTCCTTTATTATTTAAGCCTCTAAAATTTTATATTATCATTTGAGAAACAATATAAAATTATACACAAATCCAAAGTAAGACATACGCTACTCAAGGATTCTCAACTTAGAGAAAAGGTCTGATTGCAATTCTTCTGACTAATACTGTGACTGTAATTTAAATATATTTTATTCCTGTAACTCAAGCTCCAGGTCTTTTTCTTTCATTATTTTTTCCACCTTCCACCTACATTCAATACCAAATGTAGCCAGGGTACCAATTCATGAGCTCGGTCTTATTAGGTAAAATTTTCCCAACATTAATTTTGCAGCTCTTGTGATTTTTCTTTTAAATCTAAATTTCATTTTTAGTTTTAGACTCATTGTTCAGCTCATGTGTAAATCCTACAGAGAAATCTGTGTATGCTGTTTTTTACATTAGCTTCATAACGTATAGAATATTGAAGGATGTTTGTGTGAAGTGTAGAATTGTACCATAGTCCTCACTACTGATGAGGAACAAAAACAAGAAGCAAAATGAATTCAAACATAAAAACTAAGAACAACACTAAAAATATCTTACCAGCTTTTTCAGCAGAACTCCTGAGCAGCTCTAGAAAACAAAACATATGAATAGAAATTCTTATTTTAATTAAAGGTTCTTTTGCACATCCCTTATAATTCTATTATTTAGAGTGCAGTGAGAAAGCAATCAGCTGCAACTGCAGGATTTGATCACTGTCACATCAAACCTTCATCCTTTATATAGTACGGATATTTAATAACGAACGGACGGACGAAGAATTTGAACAGCAAATCATTCAAGGTTTTTTATGTTCCATTAAAAGATGTTAAGAAAATACAAGGTTTTCTAACAACACTGATGCGTAAATGTGACAGCACTCACCATCTATCTGAACTACAGACAGCGATGAAAACTGCTCAGTAGTATTCTCCGCTGTATCAGGAGCTGCATGCTTTACCACAGTCATGGGCTCAGTGAGGGTCCACTGTGTGGGCTTTTTGGGCGTCAGAGTAAATGTGGATAGACTCTGTGGGTTTGTGAACGAGTCAGTGTTCAGAGTTTCCTTCTCAGTCTCCAGTAACGAGAGAAGCTCTGGGAGAGACGGACCCCTGACAGGACTGGATATTTGTGGTTCTGTAATGACAAAATAACAGAATATCCAGATTTCACCAAAAGAAACACCTGGATTACGTTTGCAACATAGACAACGTGGAATTTCGCATTATTTTGGTTACCTGCAAGGAGAAATTCAGCTACACAGTTAGGATGCTTCTCTGCCATCCACACAGCCCTCTCCATAACCTCTCGATCACCGTCTGACAGCAAATCCCTACAGACACATCATTACTATGATAAATAGAAACATTTATGATTCGTAGACATCAAAAACTAGTAGTCACACTCCAAACTCCAAGGTGACAGTGTCTTGATAAACGAATACATAAGTAAAATGTGAAGACATCATGCTCCAAAATTAAGAGATCGTCCTCCTTTGTGCATGAAACCACTTCCATGTATCTAGGCCTGATTGCCAAGTGAGCTGGACGTGGCTTATTCCCTCCATGTGTGAGGAGAGGCTGGAGCGGAGGCAGTCTTTAACAGAGCCTACAGTTTGTGCAGAAGCTGTGTGTCCTCCTGTAACAGCGCATGTTTGATAGTGTACGCCTGACCCTTGTCCTGTCCCATCTACAAACAACTTACAACCATCAGTCCATCTGACACAAATGCTGAATCAGCATTGTTTTAAATTAGTATTTGAGTAAAGTCTGTGCTGTGAGATGCTCAGTAGCTGCTTAAGCATCTTAAAAAGTCACACAGATAGGCACTTACTGCTTGTCGACCGGTGACAGACGTTCAGCTGTGAGCTGACTGGTAGACAGAAACAGTTCGGGCAGGGATGGCCGATTAGGCGGAGAGAGGAGCAGATCTGTCTCCATTTCAACGCAGGGCTTGTAAGGAACTGACAAAAAATTACATTGAAATCATATCAGTATTAACAGGTACATGCTTGAAAGTGGCATCGACTGAAATGTAGATCTAATTTGTATTTGAAACCTATATTTGATGATATGTTTAGGTGATGTTTAGGTGAACTCTACATAAATAAATGAGCTGTAAAGCAAATTCAGGTGGATTTAGATTATAAATATACATAGCGGAGCTAGGTACACATGTACATACCTGCTGCATCATTAGATACATACATAAAACCAATCAGGCACATACAGAATTACTGCTCACATGAAGTCTACCTCATACCTCACATATAAGATACCTGGAGACGCTGTCCTGTTAGTAACATCAGACTCATCAGGCACATCAAATCTCTCACATTCCAGTGGACTTAGAGCACCTGCGGGAGTGACTGAAATAGATTTTGTACATTAGATAGAAGAAAAAAAAATACACTAGAAAAAAAAAAAAATTATATATATATATATATATATATATATATATATATATATATATATATATATATATATATATATATATATACACACACACACACACACCAATCAGCCACAGAGCAGATACTATAGGGGGGTGAGCAGATACTATAGGGGGGTGAGCAGATACTATAGGGGGGTGGGTCATTCTACCAGTGACACTGAGGTGTTTAAACACTCCAGCAGCTGGACTGCTGTGTCTGATCCACTCACACCAGCACAACACACACTAACACACCACCACCAATGTCAGTGTCACTGCAGTGCTGAGAATGACCCACCTCCCTAATAGTAATGCTCTGTGGTGGTCCTGTGGGGGTCCTGATCATTAAAGAACAGAGTAATAAAGTATACAGAGAATCAGATGAACTACAGTCTGTAAGTGGAGCTCCTGTATGGTCAGTGGAGCTGATACAGTGGTCAGTGAGTGGAGCTCCTGTATGGTCAGTGGAGCTGATACAGTGGACAGTGAGTGGAGATATAAGGAGCTATTCTACCTCACCTTTCCTAAAAGCGTCTATGAGAGAATTCTGTTCCTCAGCTGGTTCTGGGATAATGTTCAGAGACTCATGCAGGCTGGTAATGGACAGCATGACTTCTCTCTTCTGCACCACAGCTTCCTCGATTCCAACAGGCAACATCAGGGACTGGAAACAAGCAAAAAGTCAATAAATCTCTATAAAGCTCCTACACAAAACTATAAACGTTTAGAAGTTATGTATCCAGGTCTAAGTCACCTCAGCAGTCACAATGGATTCCTTTGTGAATTCTTCAACAACTGGCTGAGCTGATAAACTGCTGGTATGTTCATCACATGGCACATCATAAGGCTCACAGTGACTGGAAGTTACAAACATGTCAGATATCACTCAAAAGAAGACAAAACTGTGAGTCTTCAACATCATGAAGGACGTAATAAAAGGAAAAAAATGTGGATCCCTAAACTGCTTATGCTTATTTTATTATAATTATACGGGGACGGCACCTTTGAGCCATCTAGAGAATTAAACACCTTAATTGTGTTTTAATACACCACTGTGTAGTTTTACATCTAATCTGATGTTTTTAGCTTGTTAGACAGACATTTTTAAGCATTTCAATTGCAAAATCTAGGTAAAATTCAAAGGACGGGTGAAAAGCATCCCAGGTTCTTTATACCTGCCAGAGAAAAAGAGCCTGGAGTGAAGAAACAGAGGATCTGGCACAGTGAGAGTTTTTAACCTCCGCACTAACGTCAGTAATGGAGGCAGCCAGCTCCGACACAGCTTCAGATAATCACTCATGATGATTTCCTCTGGGAGGAAGAGATCTGAGACAGAGAAACACACTTTCAAACACCACATATAAACATTAAATAGTGATCATCATTAATCAAGTAAAAAAACAACTGAATGATTTAATGTATTTGATAATTATAAAACTATATTCTACAATACGCAGCACAGCAACAATGTAAATACACCTCATAACACTTTTACTCCTCTACAATACTCATGCATCACAAAATATCCCGATTCATTTTATGACTACTTTCAAAAATAGAATACAAATAAAATGTGGACACACACACAGTGGCTAAATTACAGACCATAAAACAACACACCAAATTTATCTTTCTGATACAAGAGCCTGTGAATATTTATATATTTTAGTAAATAAATCTGTGAATAATTTCTTGAACATAATTTTAATCGTTTATAAATACATTTCATTATCAATCCAGGTGAACTACCTTCTTCAGATAAAGGTGTTTTCACATCTACCAGGATTGTTCTAGTATGAACCCAAAACTCCTGTATTCCCAAATTCTTAGTGATGATCTTAACCTCACAGATTAAAATCTAGATTTATAATATGAAGAGTGCTTATTTGGAATGTAGCCAAACACTAGTGTATTTGTACTTTGTATAGTGACATTTCATTCCATTACATAAATAGGTATAATCTTTACATTATAATAACTTGTAATATTCCAAAAAGTATGCACTCGACTTTTGGCAAAAAAGCTATTATTAAACATAATAATACTCAAAACATGCTTAGTATATTGTTTTTATTGTCTACACTCCCTATGCTTCCTCCAATGACATTTGTAAATTATTTGCTTTTTTTTTTAATCAAATCAATCAAATCAAGTCTCAACAAATTTGGGTTTTTATGATGTGCTTAATTGTTTTTTAAAGAATAATAATGAAATTGTGATGCCAGTGCTGACCTTGGTAACTAAAACAAGATGAATTTATATCAGCCGGACTGAAGTTGTCTCTCCATTTAGGATGTCCAGCTGTTCTCTCTGCTCTTTGCAGCCAGAGAGCTTCCTCAGACCTTACAGAGTCCTGAGACGCAGGATTAGAGCTGGGAACCACTTCACTGAGCTCAGTCACACGCAGACCAAACCTAAATATATTAACACACAAAGACTCATTATACACACTGCAGCAGAAACGTTTACCGTTACAACTCACAGTAATCACAGATTATAATCTACAGAAGTCCAGAATGACCATGAGGTAGTCATACATTTCCGGATTGTTCTTATTCTAAGATCAAGTTGTTTTCTCAATTTATTGCTATGTAACATATTTGTCCTTTGATATCAAGATTAACTGTCATCTCAAGATCACAAGAAATTTGAGTGCTGATCACACAGAGTCTCTGGACCGGAGTATTAATCTGCTATAATTTTATGGCAACATTTTCTCACTGAAATTAACGGAGAACTTATGTGGAAAGATTTTAACTCATAATTTTTTTTAAATCAACTTTTACACTGAAACAGAAAAGAAGTGTGAAATCTGTCTATACATAACACAAACCAAATGTAAATGTAATTCATTATTGTCACGGTTTGCCCTGTCTTGCTTTGTCTCCTTGTTTACATTGTCCTGTCAATACTGTGTGCTTCTGTTTATGGCTGTTTCTTTAGTTAGGGGAACTTTTACATCCCTAGGTTATAAATGTGTTAAAATTACTTTATTACAAAACAAACATTTACGGTATTAAAAAGATCAACCATTGCATCCCTTGTCCCCAACCCAGACTTTAAAACCTCTGGGCCCAATAAAATGCTAAAAAGTGATCAATTTATGAAAAACTAAACATAACATTTACACATTATTTATTTATTCATTTATAACAAAACATTACATTTATACATTATTTATTTATTTATTTACAACTAAACATTACATTTACACATTATTTATTTATTTACAACAAAACATTACATTTACACTTTATTTATTTATTTACATAAAACTAAACATTACATTTACACATTATTTATTTCTAACTAAACATTACATTTACACATTATTTATTTATTTCTAACTAAACAATACATTTACACATTATTTATTTATTTATAACTAAACATTACATTTACACATTATTTATTTATTTACAACTAAACATTACACTTACACATTATTTATTTATTTATAACTAAACATTACATTTACACATTATTTATTTATTTATAACTAAACATTACACTTACACATTATTTATTTATTTATAACTAAACATTACATTTACACATTATTTATTTATTTATTTATAACTAAACATTACATTTACACAAGTGAATCTTGTACTAGCTGTTAACTAGCTTTAGCAAATCCATGGCCTAGCTAGCTTTTTTCTTAAAAAAGTAAAAATTGTCATTACCGCAACACGTCATTACCAACACATAACCTGTTGAGATGATAACGACATTTGTTGATGGTAATGACAGGCCAAAACATGGTTTTTGAAGCATGTCTGCTTTTTTTAGTGTTTATTTTAGTCTTTTGGCACTAAAAGTCAAGTATATGTCAGTAAAATTATTTTCAGTGTTCACAGACTTGAAGCTACAAAATCCTATGTTTGGAATATGGGAAACACAACATTTACATTTTCCTGTAGATCCTGTAGAACACCTGTCCTCTATGTGGGGAAATGCTGAGTTATAACGTAACGCTCCCGGAACGATATAACCTGACCACGGGAAGTGTACTAATGACATTAGCGGAGAAATAATACAGTGGTGAAAATAATGCTGGTTACCTTTCTAAAGTGTCAACCACACCAGGTTTGGTCTTCAAACAGTCTAATACAGACCCAGTCAATTCAAGTCGATACACGGACCTTAAGTTCCCTGATAAAAAAAAAAACATTAGCAAGTATTTTATTTACATTCAAAGAATAACTGAAGCTTACTAAACAACTTAAACAAGTCAAACAGAGACAGTGTTCTTCTGACCATGTGTCCATGGAGTTCTGTAGGTCTTCTCAACAAGCCCTGAGTGGGGGTAGACATTTCTGTCCAGCTGGATTGGAACAGGTAGCATCAGGAGGTTCATCAGGAGCCTGTGTCTGGCTGACGCCTAGCGAAGTAAATGTGGACAGTACAGTACAGTGCTTTGAACTACAAGGACTGGAGTGGATTTAATCTGACCAAATGCAACAAGCACAGTTTTCAAAAATACTCTGTAGAAAACACCAGTGATTTTACCTCACAGCTGTAGTCAATAGCTCTGTATTTGACATTTGAGAACATCACAGCCATCTGACCACACTGTAATATGCAGTTACTGCTCATCTCCAGACAGAACAGAGAATTAAAAACAGCAGAGCTGGGGAAAGATAGAAAAGACAAAGATGTAAGAGTTAAATCTTAAAATAATTAAGCCAAGATAGCTGACTAGAATAATTGTGTCTGTGGCTTAATCAAATGGTTCTTTACACCCTATGTAGTGCACAATGTGAGCTTCTACATGTTTAATGTATTGCAGTAACCTGCTACCAGATTGCTTGGCCGTGGATGCATGGGACATGTGGGACAGAGAGCTCAGGGCACCATGGGTTGCGCCTTATCACGAGTGTGAGAGACTCAAAACATGTAAATAGTTCTGACTGATAGCCTACACTGAATAAATGTACTTCTGGGGCTGTTATGCTGGGCTGTGGGGCTGTTTAGTGGGGTACTAACACAGTGCCTAACGTCACTGTGGAATGTGTGGCTGCTGACCACTCCTGCCATGTTCAATGAAGAGCACTTGCTTAAAGCATAACATTTCCTGTGTCTGTTTATTGACCAGGTTGTCAAAGTAGTGTCAGAAGTGGGACGGCCCCTCAGCAGACTGGTGAAGAATGGTGTTACCTAGAACCTAGGGGCAAGCTGTGAAGAAAAGGCTTGAACACGGCCAAATACTACAACAGATCAGATAGCACGACTAGCCAAGAAATAGGGTAAGGAGTGACAGTGGGGAGGAGGACATGGTGCTCATTCTCTCTGCTCCAGCACTTCTTGGGAAGAGGACGCAACCTTGATGGAGGACTAGTGATGTGCCCCCAGGGACGTTTGTAATTTGTAGGGTCATCGGGATAGTGCCCTAAAAACGGAGAGCAATGTAGCATCCCACTGATGTCTCGCTTGGTTGTGTGGGAAGAATAGCCACGAGGGGCAGCGAGCTTAGAGCACCAGGGGTAGCGAAGCGACAGAGATTTAAACATGTACACAGTTGGGATAAGCTTTAAGATGTGTGAATGTGTTGCACTGGTCATTCTGCACTGGGCTGTAGGGCACAGTGGGGAAGTTTCGATATCCCAGCTCCATATCCCCGCTGTTTAGTAGCACTGAGTGACGGGACTTAACTGCTGCTGTGTTCAGTAAAATAAAATTCAAAGTGTTTTCTGCATGATCTTACTTGCCAAATCACTTACTTGGGAAAAAAATCTAATATAAATATGTATAAATGATATAAATATATAGATAAAATATAATATATAAAAATATAAACATAATTTTTAAAGTAATATTGCAGCTGCAGTTTTTAATTTGTACATCGATATGCTACCTAAGACGACTAGTGTCTACAGTTTTTTTGGCTTGAGGCTTCAACGTAGCCGGTTAACATGCCAGATCACCAGTTCCTCATGATTTTACAGTGTTTTACAGGGTTGTTTAAAATTTGCAAGTGGTTTACAAGCTCAGTTGTTAATAAGTTAAATATTCCCACTTTAAATTTGTTAACGCAGTGTAGTTGATAACGCAGACTTTTATAAAAGTTTCAGCTCTCATGGTGTGAAAATTGCACCCTTTTAAATTGCAATTTTGATATAAAAACTGTACATTTTCCAGCCAAATTTAGATACAGGCTATACACTTTTACATATAGTGCGTTATCAGGATGTATCAGGATGTAGAGACCAGGCAAGAGTTTTTGGTTCATGGAATGACACCTATTATTCACAATATTATTTAAAATACTTAGTTTTCTATTCTGGAGAAGGACTCCCACCCCATGCATAAGACTCTGGGCAGCTCCTTCAGCAACAGGCTGCTTCACCCCAAGTGTGTGAAGGAGCGGTATCACAGGTCCTTCCTTCTTGCTGCTGTTAGACTCTACAACCAACACTGATCCCAGCAGACCACGTATACACAGCAGACACTTAAACTCTACACACTTACAAAAAATAGTTTTTTTTTCAGTGTAATATAATGTGTAATTTTCCATTCCCCCTGTGCAATTAAGAGGCAAATACAATCTTAAGGGTTGACTTTTTATTATCTATATTGTGTATAGTGTACTGTTTACTTATCTATTTGTTGTACTAAATGCCTTGCTCTCCCTTTGCTGCTGTAACTCTGTGAATTTCCCCACTGTGGGACGAATAAAGGATGATCTTATCTTAGTTTAGACACTGAAAAGACAGGACATTTAACCTAAATATGAAGTCTGTGTTGATACTACTAACATTACTAAAAGCAACCAAAGTATTGGCTCACATACCCACAGTTCTCAAAACATACTGCTTTTAATGGATTGTTTTCTGAAAAAAAGATTATGCAAATGTCCTATTAATATTCCTTAAATTAACACATTTACTGGCATTTCTGTATATTTCTCAGCTGTGAATCTTTGTGTATAAAATGGAACATCTTGGTATTTTTTATAAACGTTTCTCCAGCCATTTCTGACTGGCTATTTCCACAAACGCAGTGATTTATCTGTATTTTAGGTCAAATTGAGAATGAAAATACTCACTGAAATGCTCTAAAAGGTTTTACTGAAGTTATGATAAACAACCTTCTCAGTCAGAAATGTTAGCAGCGATGCTAACCGCCTGGAAAAGCCGCCCTACTAACGAACTAAACTACACGTTTTTCAGGTTATATGGAATTAAAATGAACACTACGTGACAGCAAGCAGATACAGTAACTACACACCATAAATAAACGATAAAAACACATAATTTTACAGATAAAAACACCATGTTTATATCTCACCTACTTCACCTCAGAACTTCTCACCGTCTCGCGCCTCCTCAGTTCCCGCCTTTGGCCACGACTGGCCAATCAAAATGCTGCGCTACTATTGGCTGCTGGAATCGCAGCATTGAAAGATGTAAAATAGTTTCATTAAAATTATATATATATATATATATATATATATATATATATATATATATATATATATATATATATATATATATATATATATAATTTTAATGAAACTATTATAAATATATGTACATATATAGTAAGGAATAAAAAGCCTGCTTTTCCTTTAAAAATGTGCATTTTCAACACTCTAGTATAAGTACAAATCTTTCAAAAATAATACTTTTATATTTTCTACACCTCTTTAATTCATAGACTGGTGCTCAACTTATTTTATAGGGCCCATATTCTATATTTTTATTGTATTTTATTTTTTAAATGTGAGGTTCACTTGTTTTTGTGGGATCATGTATCAATAATTATTAAATGAAATAATTGATTTCTACTATTTTGGATGTGTGACAACACAAAAAACAATAAATTCCAATCAGGTCAGTTTCTATATGGACAGTACATTATGTAATTTCAATAATATTTATATACCACATTTTAGTGAGGTTTTTTAAATACACATAAAAATAGAATAGAATGTGTATCTAAATATGAATATTATTAAGATAAAGAAACATTATTAAGACTTTTTTACAAATATGTTTATTTTATTAAAAGGCAAAAATTATAAAGTAGTTCAGTAGTCCATCAAGGTCTGGCTACCTTCCAGAACCTACCGCAAAAACAAACAAACAGACAAAACACATTAATTTATGAAAACAGTAAAATCCATTGATAATAAATAAGTTAAAAAAATATATAGATATGATATAATATAATTGTAATTGCAGACTCTGACCAGCTGCAGCAGTAGCCCAGAGTGCCCATCATGCCCAGAGCCCCGATGGAGCCGAAGGTCAGCAGAGCAGACACTGTGGTGATGAATGACGTTCCTAAAGCAAGAGCATAAAAAATATATTGAATAATATACCTGTATAAAAATATACATACCTGAAATTATAAAGCAGCTAATAATAACATATTAACACAACATTTTCAGCTATTATACAGTTTAATTCAATTATTTGAAATATCATTTTTAATTATTAGTTATTTTCCACTATTATGTGAGAAGACTGACCACTAGCTTTGGCCCAGACAAGGCAGGACTGCCTCCTATCCTGAAAACAACAAAATAAGAGTATTGAAGAGCGTAAAACACATTTATACGTTTGCAGAACAATTAATTGTCAAAATAAAAGCCACCTGTAAAAGAACAATTATGACAAGTATAATGAATATAAAAATAACCCAAACATTGCTAATTGTTTGTATATATGATAATACACAATACATACACTCATCAACTATATGATGTATGTATTCATTGACTGTATATGTTATACATAAAATATACACACATTGACCATATATATGTTTTACATGACATAAACATGCATTGACTGCATATATGATATATTAACTCATTAACTGTAAATATGATATACATGACATACACACTTAATAACTGTATGCATGATATATTAACTCATTAACTGTAAATATGATATATTAACTCATTAACTGTAAAATTATATATTAATTCATTGACTGTGTATATGATATGTTAATTCATTAACTGTAAATATTATATATTAATTCATTGACTGTGTATATGATATACATGACATATACACTTATTAACTGTATGCATGATATATTAACTCATTAACTGTAAATATGATATATTAACTCATTAACTGTAAATATGATATATTAATTCATTGACTGTGTATATGATATACATGACATATACACTTATTAACTGTATGCATGATATATTAACTCATTAACTGTAAATATGATATATTAACTCATTAACTGTAAATATGATATATTAATTCATTGACTGTGTATATGATATATTAATTCATTGACTGTTTATATGATATACATGACATACACACTTATTAACTGTATGTATGTATGTATTTATTAACTGGATATATATATATTCATTAAGTATAAATATGATATATATGATACGGCCATTGGTTGGGACATGCAGACGCTGTTGCTCTCACTGGCCGCCGGTTATGGAAATTAAAAGCTGTGTTTATGTGATTTTCAGGCTCAGTGCTGAAAATAACGTTGCTGATTTGTTAAAAGTAATAAATACGAGTCAGAAACTCCAGCAGTAAGTGTGAAAGTAAGTGTGACCTGTCTCCAGCGGCAGACGGTGCGCAGTATGACGTAGTAATCTCTCCCCGTCTCCAGTGGACTGTTGTGATATTCTCTGTACTGCTGACCGTCCCCTAAAGTGAAGTTTACGTCCACCCCCAGATCCCTCAGCTGCAGCTCAGCCGCCATGTGTTCACCACCGCAGCTCTGCCGGGCCACCAGAGCCGAGCTGCAGTCGAACACTGACACGCCCTCCAGAGGTAACACGATCACCTGATAGACGCTGCAGAGACACAGCAGATACACGCAACACACGCGTGTTAAAAGAAAGTCAAACACTCCAAACGTCCAGTCTAGTTCACATCACACGCAGTGCTCTTACCATATGGGGTCCAGCGTGCTGGGGGCTTTGCGTAAGCTGAGTATGGGTAAGTGAATGTCCACCTCTCTGTACCTGACCTCAGGTGTGGGAGGGGCTGAAAGAGGAGGGTGAAGTACTGGATTAAATGGACTGTAGGTGAGCGGTAACAGTGGCGGTGTGGTGTGAATGTGTACCTGGTATGCTGGTGTTCGTGGTGACGGTAGACGTATCTCCAGTAGACTCGGCAGTAACGGTGATGGTGTAGTTGGTGGCCGGCTGGAGTTTTAAACACAGAACTGGCTGAACGGCTGCAGAGCTCAACAGCTTCCTCCGGCGGTCAGTGAACGAGTGGTCAAAGTCTCTCTCTCCAACAAACATGACCTGAAGAGACAAGTTATTCATGAATCACAGATAATTATAAATAATTTAGAATGTACAGTTAAAGGTTCAATATATTTCTTAGAATTTTTATATTGACCTCTAAACTGTCTGAGGTTAAATGTGGAGCTAAACTGCTGTAAGATGAATGGGTGGAGCTAAACTGCTGTAGGCTGAATGGGTGGAGCTAAACTGCTGTAGGCTGAATGGGTGGAGCTAAACTGTTGTAGGCTGAATGGGTGAAGCTAAACTGCTGTAGACTAAATGGGTGGAGCTAAACTGTTGTAGGCTGAATGGGTGGAGCTAAACTGCTATAGACTAAATGGGTGGAGCTAAACTGCTATAGACTAAATGGGTGGAGCTAAACTGTTGTAGGCTGAATGGGTGGAGCTAAACTGCTATAGACTAAATGGGTGGAGCTAAACTGCTATAGATTAAATGGGTGGAGCTAAACTGTTGTAGGCTGAATGGGTGGAGCTAAACTGCTATAGACTAAATGGGTGGAGCTAAACTGCTATAGACTAAATGGGTGGAGCTAAACTGCTATAGATTAAATGGGTGGAGCTAAACTGCTATAGACTAAATGGGTGGAGCTAAACTGTTGTAGGCTGAATGGGTGGAGCTAAACTGCTATAGACTAAATGGGTGGAGCTAAACTGCTATAGACTAAATGGGTGGAGCTAAACTGCTATAGATTAAATGGGTGGAGCTAAACTGCTATAGACTAAATGGGTGGAGCTAAACTGTTGTAGGCTGAATGGGTGGAGCTAAACTGCTATAGACTAAATGGGTGGAGCTAAACTGCTATAGATTAAATGGGTGGAGCTAAACTGTTGTAGGCTGAATGGGTGGAGCTAAACTGCTATAGACTAAATGGGTGGAGCTAAACTGCTATAGATTAAATGGGTGGAGCTAAACTGTTGTAGGCTGAATGGGTGGAGCTAAACTGCTATAGACTAAATGGGTGGAGCTAAACTGCTATAGACTAAATGGGTGGAGCTAAACTGTTGTAGGCTGAATGGGTGGAGCTAAACTGCTATAGACTAAATGGGTGGAGCTAAACTGCTATAGATTAAATGGGTGGAGCTAAACTGTTGTAGGCTGAATGGGTGGAGCTAAACTGCTATAGACTAAATGGGTGGAGCTAAACTGCTATAGATTAAATGGGTGGAGCTAAACTGTTGTAGGCTGAATGGGTGGAGCTAAACTGCTATAGACTAAATGGGTGGAGCTAAACTGCTGTAGACTGAATGGGTGGAGCTAAACTGCTGTAGGCTGAATGGGTGGAGCTAAACTGCTGTAGGCTGAATGGGTGGAGCTAAACTGTTGTAGGCTGAATGGGTGGAGCTAAACTGCTGTAGGCTGAATGGGTGGAGCTAAACTGTTGTAGGCTGAATGGGTGGAGCTAAACTGCTATAGACTAAATGGGTGGAGCTAAACTGTTGTAGGCTGAATGGGTGGAGCTAAACTGCTATAGACTAAATGGGTGGAGCTAAACTGCTATAGACTAAATGGGTGGAGCTAAACTGCTGTAGACTGAATGGGTGGAGCTAAACTGCTGTAGACTGAATGGGTGGAGCTAAACTGCTGTAGTCTGAATGGGTGGAGCTAAACTGCTGTAGACTGAATGGGTGGAGCTAAACTGCTGTAGACTGAATGGGTGGAGTTAAACTGCTGTAGACTGAATGGGTGGAGTTAATCTGCTGTAGACTGAATGGGTGGAGCTAAACTGCTGTAGACTGAATGGGTGGAGCTAAACTGCTGTAGACTGAATGGGTGGAGTTAAACTGCTGTAGCAGTAAACGTGTTCGGTAATGAACTCACTTTGTACTGCTCTCTGTGTCCATCTGTCTCTGTCTCTGACCTCCAGCGCAAGCATCTCTCATTAAACACCACCAAACCCCTCACAGCAAACCGCACCTCTAAACCAAACACAGCGACAGTTCATTACAGTACAGAATCAAACTGCATACGGGACCTTTAATATCTATCCACACAAACAGAAGTACAGACCTTACATCTACTGTGTGTAGTATTGTGTGTACAGTATTGTGTGTGTAGTATTGTGTGTAGTATTGTGTGTGTACAGTATTGTGTGTGTGTAGTATTGTGTGTGTAGTATTGTGTGTAGTATTGTGTGTGTAGTATCGTGTGTGTACAGTATTGTGTGTGTAGTATTGTGTGTACAGTATTGTGTGTGCAGTATTGTGTGTACAGTATTGTGTGTACAGTATTGTGTGTGCAGTATTGTGTGTACAGTATTGTGTGTACAGTATTGTGTGTGCAGTATTGTGTGTACAGTATTGTGTGTACAGTATTGTGTGTACAGTATTGTGTGTGCAGTATTGTGAGTGTAGTATTGTGTGTGTAGTATTGTGTGTACAGTATTGTGTGTGCAGTATTGTGTGTACAGTATTGTGTGTACAGTATTGTGTGTGTAGTATTGTGTGTAGTATTGTGTGTGTAGTATCGTGTGTGTACAGTATTGTGTGTACAGTATTGTGTGTACAGTATTGTGTGTACAGTATTGTGTGTACAGTATTGTGTGTACAGTATTGTGTGTGCAGTATTGTGTGTACAGTATTGTGTGTACAGTATTGTGTGTGCAGTATTGTGAGTGTAGTATTGTGTGTGTAGTATTGTGTGTGTAGTAGTGTGTGTGCAGTATTGTGTGAGCAGTATTGTGTGTGTAGTATTGTGTGTAGTATTGTGTGTGCAGTGTTGTGTGTACAGTATTGTGTGTGTAGTATTGTGTGTGTACAGTATTGTGTGTATAGTATTGTGTGTAGTATTGTGTGTAGTATTGTGTGTACAGTATTGTGTGTACAGTATTGTGTGTGTAGTATTGTGTGAGCAGTATTGTGTGTGTAGTATTGTGTGTGTAGTATTGTGTGTGTAGTATTGTGTGTACAGTATTGTGTGTGTAGTATTGTGTGTGTAGTATTGTGTGTAGTATTGTGTGTGCAGTGTTGTGTGTACAGTATTGTGTGTGTAGTATTGTGTGTGTAGTATTGTGTGTACAGTATTGTGTGTGTAGTATTGTGTGTGTAGTATTGTGTGTAGTATTGTGTGTGCAGTGTTGTGTGTGTAGTATTGTGTGTGTAGTATTGTGTGTGTACAGTATTGTGTGTATAGTATTGTGTGTAGTATTGTGTGTAGTATTGTGTGAACAGTATTGTGTGTGTAGTATTGTGTGTGTAGTATTGTGTGTAGTATTGTGTGTGTAGTATCGTGTGTGTACAGTATTGTGTGTGTAGTATTGTGTGTACAGTATTGTGTGTGCAGTATTGTGTGTGCAGTATTGTGTGTACAGTATTGTGTGTACAGTATTGTGTGTGCAGTATTGTGAGTGTAGTATTGTGTGTGTAGTATTGTGTGTGTAGTAGTGTGTGTGCAGTATTGTGTGAGCAGTATTGTGTGTGTAGTATTGTGTGTAGTATTGTGTGTGCAGTGTTGTGTGTACAGTATTGTGTGTGTAGTATTGTGTGTGTACAGTATTGTGTGTATAGTATTGTGTGTAGTATTGTGTGTAGTATTGTGTGTACAGTATTGTGTGTACAGTATTGTGTGTGTAGTATTGTGTGAGCAGTATTGTGTGTGTAGTATTGTGTGAGCAGTATTGTGTGTGTGTAGTATTGTGTGTGTAGTATTGTGTGTGTAGTATTGTGTGTACAGTATTGTGTGTGTAGTATTGTGTGTGTAGTATTGTGTGTAGTATTGTGTGTGCAGTGTTGTGTGTACAGTATTGTGTGTGTAGTATTGTGTGTGTAGTATTGTGTGTACAGTATTGTGTGTGTAGTATTGTGTGTGTAGTATTGTGTGTAGTATTGTGTGTGCAGTGTTGTGTGTGTAGTATTGTGTGTGTAGTATTGTGTGTGTACAGTATTGTGTGTATAGTATTGTGTGTAGTATTGTGTGTAGTATTGTGTGAACAGTATTGTGTGTAGTATTGTGTGTGTAGTATTGTGTGTAGTATTGTGTGTGTAGTATTGTGTGTGCAGTATTGTGTGTACAGTATTGTGTGTACAGTATTGTGTGTACAGTATTGTGTGTGTAGTATTGTGTGTAGTGTTGTGTATACAGTATTGTGTGTACAGTATTGTGTGTGTAGTATTGTGTGTGTAGTATTGTGTGTAGTACTGTGTGTGTAGTATTGTGTGTGTAGTATTGTGTGTGCAGTGTTGTGTGTAGTATTGTTTGTGCAGTGTTGTGTGTGTAGTATTGTGTGTGTAGTATTGTGTGAGCAGTATTGTGTGTAGTATTGTGTGTGCAGTGTTGTGTGTGTAGTATTGTGTGAGCAGTATTGTGTGTAGTATTGTGTGTAGTATTGTGTGTACAGTATTGTGTGTGTAGTATTGTGTGTGTAGTATTGTGTGAGCAGTATTGTGTGTGCAGTATTGTGTGTGCAGTATTGTGTGTGTAGTATTGTGTGTGCAGTGTTGTGTGTGTAGTATTGTGTGTGCAGTGTGTGTGTGTGTAGTATTGTGTGTGTAGTATTGTGTGAGCAGTATTGTGTGTAGTATTGTGTGTAGTATTGTGTGTACAGTATTGTGTGTGCAGTGTTGTGTGTGCAGTATTGTGTGTGTAGTATTGTGTGTGCAGTGTTGTGTGTGTAGTATTGTGTGTGTAGTATTGTGTGTGCAGTGTTGTGTGTGTAGTATTGTGTGTGTAGTATTGTGCAGTGTTGTGTGTGTAGTATTGTGTGTGTAGTATTGTGTGTGCAGTGTTGTGTGTGCAGTATTGTGTGTGCAGTGTTGTGTGTGTAGTATTGTGTGTGTAGTATTGTGTGAGCAGTATTGTGTGTAGTATTGTGTGTAGTATTGTGTGTACAGTATTGTGTGTGCAGTGTTGTGTGTGTAGTATTGTGTGTGCAGTGTTGTGTGTGTAGTATTGTGTGTGTAGTATTGTGTGAGCAGTATTGTGTGTAGTATTGTGTGTGTAGTATTGTGTGTGTAGTATTGTGTGTGTAGTATTGTGTGTGCAGTATTGTGTGTGTAGTATTGTGTGTAGTGTTGTGTATACAGTATTGTGTGTACAGTATTGTGTGTGTAGTATTGTGTGTAGTATTGTGTGTGTAGTATTGTGTGTGTAGTATTGTGTGAGCAGTATTGTGTGTAGTATTGTGTGTGTAGTATTGTGTGTACAGTATTGTGTGTGTAGTATTGTGTGAGCAGTATTGTGTGTGTAGTGTTGTGTGTAGTATTGTGTGTAGTATTGTGTGTACAGTATTGTGTGTGCAGTGTTGTGTGTGTAGTATTGTGTGTGTAGTATTGTGTGAGCAGTATTGTGTGTACAGTATTGTGTGTACAGTATTGTGTGTAGTATTGTGTGTGTAGTATTGTGTGTGCAGTATTGTGTGTGTAGTATTGTGTGTGCAGTATTGTGTGTGTAGTACTGTGTGTGTAGTATTGTGTGTGTAGTATTGTGTGTGCAGTGTTGTGTGTGTAGTATTGTGTGTGCAGTGTTGTGTGTGCAGTATTGTGTGTGTAGTATTGTGTGTGTAGTATTGTGTGTAGTATTGTGTGTGTAGTATTGTGTGTGCAGTGTTGTGTGTGTAGTATTGTGTGTGTAGTATTGTGTGTGTAGTATTGTGTGAGCAGTATTGTGTGTAGTATTGTGTGTAGTATTGTGTGTACAGTATTGTGTGTGCAGTGTTGTGTGTGTAGTATTGTGTGTGCAGTGTTGTGTGTGTAGTATTGTGTGTGTAGTATTGTGTGAGCAGTATTGTGTGTAGTATTGTGTGTGTAGTATTGTGTGTGCAGTGTTGTGTGTACAGTATTGTGTGTGTAGTATTGTGTGTGCAGTATTGTGTGTGTAGTATTGTGTGTAGTGTTGTGTATACAGTATTGTGTGTACAGTATTGTGTGTGTAGTATTGTGTGTAGTATTGTGTGTGTAGTATTGTGTGTGTAGTATTGTGTGAGCAGTATTGTGTGTAGTATTGTGTGTGTAGTATTGTGTGTACAGTATTGTGTGTGTAGTATTGTGTGAGCAGTATTGTGTGTGTAGTATTGTGTGTAGTATTGTGTGTAGTATTGTGTGTAGTATTGTGTGTACAGTATTGTGTGTGCAGTGTTGTGTGTGTAGTATTGTGTGTGTAGTATTGTGTGAGCAGTATTGTGTGTGTACAGTATTGTGTGTACAGTATTGTGTGTACAGTATTGTGTGTAGTATTGTGTGTGTAGTATTGTGTGTGCAGTATTGTGTGTGTAGTACTGTGTGTGTAGTATTGTGTGTGTAGTATTGTGTGTGCAGTGTTGTGTGTGTAGTATTGTGTGTGCAGTGTTGTGTGTGCAGTATTGTGTGTGTAGTATTGTGTGTGTAGTATTGTGTGTAGTATTGTGTGTGTAGTATTGTGTGTGCAGTGTTGTGTGTGTAGTATTGTGTGTGTAGTATTGTGTGAGCAGTATTGTGTGTAGTATTGTGTGTAGTATTGTGTGTACAGTATTGTGTGTGTAGTATTATATGTTTATATGTTTGTACCTCTGCAGTGCAGCGTGGCCACCTCCCACCTTCCTGTGATGCCGCACACTGATATGTCACTTCCTGTGCGGCTGTAGTATCCATTAACACAGCGATGGACCACCACAGTGCTGTTCTCCCACAGCACCTCAGAGTGGGGCACCTGTGGAGTCGGCCCGCAGTAGGCTGGGGGTGGAGCACGCTCACAGTTACTCAATCTATTAATTCATATATATATATATATATACATACTGACCACTGTATCAGCTCCACTGACCATACAGGAGCTCCACTTACAGACTGTAGTTCATCTGATTCTCTGTATACTTTATTACTCTGTTCTTTAATGATCAGGACCCCCACAGGACCACCACAGAGCAGGTACTACTAGGGAGGTGGATCATTCAACTCTTCAGTGACACTAATGTGGTGCTGGTGTAAGTGGATCAGACACAGCAGTGCTGCTGGAGTGTTTAAACATTGTGTCCACTCACTGTCCACTCTATTAGACACTCCTACTACTTGCTGGTCCACCTTGTAGATGTAAAGTCAGAGTGAGTGACACTGCTGTGTCTGATCCACTCACACCAGTACCACATCAGTGTCACTGCAGTGCTGAGAATGATCCACCTCCCTAATAGTATCTGCTCTGTGGGGGTCCTGATCATTAAAGAACAGAGTAATAAAGCATACAGAGAATCAGATGAACTACAGTCTGTAAGTGGAGCTCCTGTATGGTCAGTGGAGCTGAAACAGTGGACAGTATATATATATATATATATATATATATATATATAACAAATACAGATTAGTCAGCTCAAAGGTAAAGGTGCTACTGTTAGCCACCTAGCTAATTCAAAAACAATGTTATAACAAGCAAAACACAGCAAGAGACCAATCAGAGAGCAGCTCACACGCAGGTTAGCGTAGCATGTAGCAGTGAAGAAGCAAAGGCCAGGTGATCCAGTATAGTGATCAATGAAAGCAGATAGAGCCACAGTCAGTACTACTGAATAAAGAAAACACAGGACAATGTCGCCACCTACTGGTGATGATCCAGAAGTGCCTGTGCTACGTGCATAAAGACAGAAGTGTTAACTTTCAATCCACTTAGAACTGGGTTCTATTACAGTACCAGTGAAGAACGTGGACGTGTGGTTCATAGGTTCATAACTGCTTATGTTCTTAACACAGTTACATACAGGAGCATTTGTGAACGTGTCCATCATCTGACCAGTACTGCAGCAGAAAACCAGTTAAAGCTCTGCAGATACAGGCTGGACGTTCAACAGAGAGACTCAGAGAGACTCAGAGAGACTTAGAGAGACCCAGAGAATCTCAGAGAGACTCAGAGAGAGACTCAGACAGAGACTCCGAGAGACTCAGAGAGACTCAGAGAGACTCAGACAGAGACTCAGAGGGAGACTCAGAGAGACCTAGAGAGGCTCAGAGAGGCTCAGAGAGGCTCAGAGAGATTCTGAGAGACTCCGAGAGACTCCGAGAGACTCTGAGAGACTCAGAGAGACTCAGAGAGAGACTCAGAGAGAGACTCAGAGAGAGACTCAGAGAGACCTAGAGAGGCTCAGAGAAGCTCAGAGAGACTCTGAGAGACTCAGAGAGACTTAGAGAGACCCAGAGAATCTCAGAGAGACTCAGAGAGACTTAGAGAGACCCAGAGAAACTCAGAGAGACTCAGAGAGAGACTCAGACAGAGACTCCGAGAGACTCAGAGAGACTCAGAGAGACTCAGACAGAGACTCAGAGGGAGACTCAGAGAGACCTAGAGAGGCTCAGAGAGGCTCAGAGAGGCTCAGAGAGATTCTGAGAGACTCCGAGAGACTCCGAGAGACTCTGAGAGACTCAGAGAGACTCAGAGAGAGACTCAGAGAGAGACTCAGAGAGAGACTCAGAGAGACCTAGAGAGGCTCAGAGAAGCTCAGAGAGACTCTGAGAGACTCAGAGAGACTCCGAGAGACTCCGAGAGACTCAGAGAGAGACTCAGAGAGAGACTCAGAGAGACTCAGAGAGACTCAGAGAGACTCAGACAGAGACTTAGAGAGACTCAGACAGAGACTCAGAGAGAGACTCAGAGAGAGACTCAGAGAGACCTAGAGAGGCTCAGAGAGGCCCAGAGAGACTCTGAGAGACTCTGAGAGACTCAGAGAGACTCAGAGAGACTCAGACAGAGACTTAGAGAGACTCAGACAGAGACTCAGAGAGAGACTCAGAGAGACTCAGAGAGAGACTCAGAGAGAGACTCAGAGAGACTCAGAGAGACTCAGACAGAGACTTAGAGAGACTCAGACAGAGACTCAGAGAGAGACTCAGAGAGACTCAGAGAGAGACTCAGAGAGAGACTCAGAGAGACTCAGAGAGACTCAGAGAGAGACTCAGAGAGATTCAGAGAGATTCAGAGAGAGACTCAGAGAGAGACTCAGAGAGACTCAGAGAGAGACTCAGAGAGACTCAGAGAGAGACTCAGAGAGAGACTCAGAGAGACTCAGAGAGAGACTCAGAGAGAGACTCAGAGAGACTCAGAGAGAGACTCAGAGAGAGACTCAGAGAGACTCAGAGAGAGACTCAGAGAGAGACTCAGAGAGACTCAGAGAGAGACTCAGAGAGTGACTCAGAGAGACTCAGAGAGAGACTCAGAGAGAGACTCAGAGAGAGACTCAGAGAGAGCGTGCAGTGGTTTAAACAGGAAGTTGTACATGCAGGTGTGTGTACCTCTGCACGTGATGGACACCGTCTCCCACGTCCCCTTACTGGTGCAGGTGGAGTTAGGTTTGTGCCCCTCCAGCCGGAGACCCTGAGGGCAGGAGTAGAGCACCCTACTACCCGGGACAGGGGACCCATCCCAGCTCAGCTGGGCGAGGGGGGGTGAGGGGGGAGGACCACAGCGGATCTCTACACAACAGCCAGAAGATCATCTACATTACATACTATACCCTGAATAAAACACATACCCTGTACACACACACACTGGCCACTTTATTAGAAACACCCACCCTGTACACACACACACACTGGCCACTTTATTAGAAACACCCACCCTGTACATACACACACTGGCCACTTTATTAGAAACACCCACCCTGTACATACACACACTGGACACTTTATTAGAAACACCTACCCTGTACATACACACACTGGCCACTTTATTAGAAACACCCACCCTGTACATACACACACTGGACACTTTATTAGAAACACCCACCCTGTACACACACACACTGGCCACTTTATTAGAAACACCCACCCTGTACATACACACACTGGCCACTTTATTAGAAACACCCACCCTGTACACACACACACTGGCCACTTTATTAGAAACACCCACCCTGTACATACACACACTGGCCACTTTATTAGAAACACCCACCCTGTACATACACACACTGGCCACTTTATTAGAAACACCCACCCTGTACATACACACACTGGCCACTTTATTAGAAACACCCACCCTGTACATACACACACTGGCCACTTTATTAGAAACACCTACCCTGTACATACACACACTGGCCACTTTATTAGAAACACCTACCCTGTTCATACACACACTGGAGCTACATATGAGGGGTTTCTGATAAAGTGGCAATATTTCACACTAACTCACTCTCTCATGGTGAGTGCTGGTGTTTTAGCTGACCGGTGTGTGTGTTTGAGTGTGTGTGTGTGTGTGTGTGTGTGTGTGATCATGTACCTTCACAGTGCAGGTGAACTGGACTCCACCGGTTGCTGGAGCCGCACACCGACACCCTGTCGGCACTCACACCGCTATATCCAGCTTCACACTCATACCGAGCCACAGAGCCCAGACTGGAGCTGCCGTCCCAGGACAGCACCGTGTGGGGGAGGGTGGGAGGGTCACCACAGTCTACCTCTAAACACGCACATATGAAAACATACACACACGTATACAATCATACACACACGTAAACAATCATACACACACGTATACAATCATACGCAGACGTTTGGGCACGGCTGGTGGAAGGGCTCGTGTTGTTGACTGAAGGGACAGTGAAGTGTGTAGTGAGTTATTAATGCAGTTACTATATACTATACACTGAATTTAATAACTGCTTGTGCCACACTTAGCACTAACAACTCCAACCAAACGCTTGCAGTAACCTGTGATGAGTGTTTTATATGGTTGTGGAGGAGAAATAACACTTCTTTGAGCTTCAGGTCATCAATTCATGGTTCCACCAATTAAACAAGTCATCCAGGACCTACAGAAGCAAAGCATCTCCAAGCCGTCACACTACCACCACCATGTTTCTCTGCTGGAGTGATGTTCTTATGGTATAATGTGTATAATGGGACATATGTCTCTAAAACATTTTCTAATTTGACTCGTCAGTCCACAGAACATTATCCCAAAAATCTTGAAGGTCTTCTAGGAGGTTTTGCCTGATGTGAGACGAGCCTTTGTGTTCTGTTTGGTCTAAAATGGTTCGGCCTCCTGCGACTCTTCCATGGAGGCTAATTTTTGTCCAGCATCTTTCTTACTGTGGGATTCAGCAGTTGTTAGGATATTAGCCTGGTTTCTTCTGTGACCTCCTGGATGAGTCATTGAGGAGCTCTTGGTGAAATCCTGATAGGCCGGTCACTCCTGGGAAGGGTCACCACTGTTCCAGCTCTCACTGTGGTTCGCTGTAACCCTTTCCAGTCGGTGGAGTTCAGCGACTTTGTTCTGCATCTGAATCTGAAGCTCTTTAGAGATGCGGCATCATGAACTGCTGGTTGAGACCTTCTAGCTAGTGATGGGCAAATGATACCGAGGCTTCCAGGAAGTCATTTATGAAGCGCGTATCGAGGCTTGCTTCGTTCAGGACGTGGTTCGAGTATTGACGTGATTGATTGTTTCTTAATAAAAATAGTTGAAATGACAATAAAAGTTTTGGCCAGCAGGGGGGGTTTGTATGCACATGAAGCTTCGAGAAATTAACCTTGGAGGAAAAGCTTCAACGCATCAAGAGGCTTCTTCTGGCCATCATTACTTCTAGCTACTCCACATCACCAGACAGGTTCTAGTTAAGCGATGTTAAGGTTCAGCAGGTCTGAAAGTGACCAGGTCTCAGTTTGGTAGTGAAACTGAACCCAGTAGTCAGTTGAATCTGGTTAACTGGTTAAAGCACACAGTTCAGGAGGGACTGGACAACATTTTACCTTCAACAAATCAAATCATTTACAAACACATTCTAGTGTTGACTTAGGTTTGGTCATCTGTTTGAACACACCAATGGTCGTTTACATTGTGTTTATATTTCATGATGAATGGACCAATAGAAGTGCTCCAAAATAGCTTGGAAAATATTCTGGTTCCATTGATGTACATTTAAAGTAAAGTAGGTTTTTGGTCTCTCCTGTAAAGTTTCAGTTTTGAAGATACTTGTTTTTCATTGGACAGCGACGATATGCAACAATAGAAGAAATCGTGTACGTCACCATCAAATACATCATCATATAAGAGTTAGAAGAAGATGGACCTTGTTGACGACCCCTGACAGTGTGTTATGAATGGAGATGTGCAGTAATACCTCGACACAGGAAGTGAGGGAGGCTCCAGGTTCCCCGGCTGGAGCAGACGGACACGTTCTCGTTCCCAACGTTATAAAAACCCTCGCTGCACTTATGATGCACCTCGGTACCGATCTTACTGAGTCCGTTCCATAACATTACAGCATCAGGGAAGGAGGGGGGGACACCACACTCTACCTCTACACACACACACACACACACACACAGTTACACTGTACACTGAGAGAGTGTCTTTGATGCTCAGCAGTATCAAGTTCGAGAAGTAGTTTAACAAAAACACCACAGGTCTGAAGTAACCAACAAGTACTAGATTCTTAAAGGAACCCGGCTGGTAACACTAGTAAGAGTTAATATGATGTAATGACTCTAAATTATTAAACATGTTGTTAAAAATCACTATAATGATCAGATTTATTAGATTTTCTGGACGTGGGTCTCCATTGTTGTATCTACTGACGTGATCAGCGGGTAGTGACGTCAGATGGTTGCAGTAACCGGCCCTCACACTTTAGCACAGCTAGCTACTAAACATGCTACTGTTCAGTCTTTACAGTTTGAACTAGAACTCAACATTTCTGACATCAGCGGTGACATCACACACCACGTTAGTGTAAATGGTGAACAGAGAGGGTGGAGGAGAGAGTGACACAGTGCTGGAGTTGTTGTGAAGCTGTGTGTTGGTGTTGACGGAGAAGGAGAGTGTCTGTTAAAGGAGCTCCGCTTTCTAGCAGGAAACATTCACACTCAGTAAACAGCTCGATACACTGAACGGGAGTGTCTCTGAGCTTCACACTCCTTTATTAGTGAAGTAGTATGTTCACTACTAAGACTGTACTTTCACCTTCAGGATCCACAAACGAGGAGAAGCAGCTGACGCTAACGCTAAACGTTCTCAGGAGAGAGTCCAGCACATGTTCACGTTCACAGTTCTTCTCGCGGTTCTCCAGAATCTGGAGCTTTTGGACTTCCTGTGTGGGAAAACTGTGGCACTGCACTGTGTTTTAGTCTAAACTTAAAACCAACAGCCTCCGTCAAGTCTCTCACCAGTGGTGGTCTACTGAACCACTCAAACTCATCCAGACTGAAGTGAGGAGAGCAGAGCGGGGGTCTTTGGGTAGCTGTGTTGGTCCACACGCTGCTTCACTAACTATTCTCCTTGTTTATGTTTGTGAAGCTGTTTAGACTAATATCAGTCTTCACACTGCCTTTCACTGAAACAACATCAACAACACAATGTACATGGTTTTCTTTAAGCTAGGTTAGTAACTAACACTCACTCCTTCACACCACAGTCCAGTTTAGACCTGAAACCATCTGACCTCATCTACCCAGCAGGCAGTGCACATTAAAATATGTTAAATATTTAAAATAAAAAGTGTTAATTTATAAATAAATCTGATACTTTTGTGATTTTAACAATTTAATCCTAATAATTTAGAGTCATTACACCATATTAAGGCTTACAAGTGTTACCAGCCGGGGCTCCCTTTAAAGTTAACACACTGCTTATTGCACTCGCTGTTAAAGCTGCACTATGTAAGAGGTTTGTTGATTAAACTAAATAAGGTGTCGGTAACACTTTTTATGTGTCATGTATTTATAATGCATCATAAATGTGACATACATAACGGTTTACAATGCCTGCCATAAGCTCAAATGATGGCCTATAAGTAGTTATAGTGTAAGACACTTTATTACATACTTTCAAAGTTGTAATGTATATACATTGCATATATATGTTTATGTAATGTATATAATATACATATACATTAAAACCATCCCCTTGTATCTCTACTATGATCACTGACCATATAGGAGCTACACTTACAGACTGTTTTATATATATTTATTATTATTATATATATTTAGAACTACCTAAGACAAATTATAAAAGCTTATGCACTGCATTATAAACTAGTATGTATGGCATATTACACATTTATAATGAATAAAGACAGGCTAAAGTGAGTGTGCACTGCTGGGAGTCGCCCTGAAATAATCAATCATGCAGTTACACATTTTCACCAGAGAGGTCTCCAAATCCCCAAAACTTTAACAGTGCAGCTTTAAGTAATCTCTAATTGATATTGTGGTTTCTGACCCCGTATAACTTACTGATATCTACAAAACATGGACTGAAGTAAAAGTGGAACCGGACTCTACAGCAGGGTTCTATATGCGAACTAATTAGCATCAGCAAAATAACAGATTTCTGGATGAAGCTATGCAATGACATTCACTCCTACAGACACTCATCTTAGAAAGAACATACATGAATTTGGCCAAAAGTATGTGGACCCACCTCCAAATACTTTAGTTCAGCTGTTTCAGTCTCACTTATTGCTAGCAGGTGTATAAAATTAATCACATGGTCACGAGGTCTCCGTTGGGTCATGCTGAAGAGCTCAGTGGTTTAAAATGTGGCAATGTTTTTGCCCTGCTAGATCTAGCCCAGAGCTATTACTGTGAAATGGAAGCAGCAACAGCTCAGCCACAAAGCAGTGGACCATGCAAACTCTCAGAGTGGCCTGCTAAGTGCTGAAGCGTATAGCATATATAAACCCACTCTCCTCTGTAGCATCACTCAGAGCTCCAAACAGCAACATCAGCACAAGAACTGAGCACCAGGAGCTTCATGAAGAGGGTTTCAATGGCCGAGCAGCTGCACGCCAGCCTAAGATCACTATGTGCAATGCCAAGTGTCGGCTGGAGCGGTGTAAAGACGTCCAGCTTTAGTGTCTGATCCCAGCTTCCCAGAACAGTGGAGGATCTTCTCCATATTGAAGGCCACGGTTTTGAAATAAAGTGACCATGAGTTCCTATAGATTTGATGATCAGGTGTCCACATACTTTCGGCCATATAATGTACCTATATTCATTTTTCACTGTAAGGCATACACTTCTCGGCTGTGGAAGACGTTACCTCTGCATGTTAGAGTTGGTTTGCTCCAGGAACCGTTCTCAGTGCACACTGAGTTATTCTCTCCCGCCGCGGGGTAATATCCTTCATTACAGTAATAAACCACAGTGCTGTTAAACCGCACGCTGCCGTCCCACATCCGGCCACTGTGTGGCACTGCAGGGGGCTCCCCACACCGGATCTCTGGAGATAAGAGTGTGCCGGCCACCGACCGGAAAGGGGACACAAATTCAGGTCATGCAGGAGATTTAGAACAGTGTAGAGGCACATAAGAGATTCAGTAGATTTCTAATATCTAAAAGTTCAAACGCCTGGAATCACCTTTCATAATCAGAACTGCAGTAAATCATTCAGTAGTAATACAGTGTGAATTATTATATACTAAATACTAATACTGTCCTTATTCATTCACAGATAATTCCTACCAAGTGTTCTGCATCAGGATGGACGTTTTAGTAATTTGATGATTTGGATATTATTTTTATTATGAATTAGTTTTGGATTGTAATTTTATAATAAGTACAGTGGCCGGTTCTGTTCATCAGTAACTATTACAGCTGATTATTTGTAGGCTATGTACTTGTAGAGCTTTATGTTGGAGAACCAGCCATGTGACCAGAAGGTCACTGGTTTAAAGCCCTGAACCAACAGGACACGACTGAAGTGCCCCTATAGGGCTGGTCATTGACCCCTCACTGACACCTAGTTTGTATGTTCACTAGTATGTGTGTATGTGGGTGTTTCACTGTCTCAAGTATGTATGTTCACTAGTGTGTGTATGTGGGTGTTTCACTGTCTCAAGTATGTATGTTCACTAGTGTGTGTGTATGTGGGTGTTTCACTGTCTCAAGTATGTATGTTCACTAGTGTGTGTATATGTGGGTGTTTTACTGTCTCTAATGTGTATGTTCACTAGTGTGTGTAAATGTGGGAGTTTTACTGTCTCTAGTATGTATGTTCACTAGTGTGTGTGTATGTGGGTGTTTTACTGTCTCTAGTGTGTATGTTCACTAGTGTGTGTGTATGTGGGTGTTTTACTGTCTCTAATGTGTATGTTTACTAGTGTGTGTGTCTGTATGTGGGTGTTTCACTGTCTCTAGTGTGTATGTTCACTAATGTGTGTATATGTGGGTGTTTCACTATCTCTAGTGTGTATGTTCACTAGTGTGTGTGTATGTGGGTGTTTTACTGTCTCTAATGTGTATGTTTACTAGTGTGTGTGTGTATGTGGGTGTTTCACTGTCTCTAGTGTGTATGTTCACTAATGTGTGTATATGTGGGTGTTTCACTGTCTCTAGTGTGTGTGTTCACTAGTGTGTGTATATGGGGGTGTTTCACTGTCTCTAGTATGTATGTTTACTAGTGTGTGTGTTTGTGAGTGTTTCACTATCTCTAATGTGCATGTTCTCTAGTGTGTGTGTATGTGGGTGTTTCACTGACTCTAGTGTGTATGTTCTCTAGTGTGTGTATATGTGGGTGTTTCACTGTCTCTAGTGTGTATGTTCACTAGTGTGTGTTTGTGTGTATTTCACTGCCCCCTAGTGTGTATGTTCACTAGTGTGTGTGTATGTGGGTGTTTTACTGTCTCTAATGTGTATGTTCACTAGCGTGTGTGTATGTGGGTGTTTCACTATCTCTAATGTGTATGTTCACTAGCGTGTGTGTATGTGGGTGTTTCACTGTCTCTAGTATTTATGTTCACTAGTGTGTGTATATGGGGGTGTTTCACTGTCTCTAGTATTTATGTTCACTAGTGTGTGTATATGGGGGTGTTTCACTGTCTATAGTGTGTATGTTCACTAGTGTGTGTATATGTGGGTGTTTCACTGTCTCTAGTGTGTATGTTCACTAGTGTGTGTGTTTGTGGGTGTTTCACTATCTCTAATTTGTATGTTCACTAGTGTGTGTGTGTATGTGGGTGTTTCACTGTCTCTAATTTGTATGTTCACTAGTGTGTGTGTATGTGGGTGTTTCACTGCCCCTAGTGTGTATGTTAATTAGTGTGTGTATGTGGGTGTTTCACTGTATCTAGTGTGTATATCACTAGTGTGTGTATATGTGGGTGTTTCACTGTCTCTAGTGTGTATATCACTAGTGTGTATATGGGGGCGTTTCACTGTCTCTAGTGTGTATGTTCACTAGTGTGTGTATGTGGGTGTTTCACTGCCCCCTAGTGTGTATGTTCACTAGTGTCTCTCATTTAAACACTGACTCACTGAGGGCTTGAGGCAGTGGCAGATAGCAGTTATATAGTATATAGTATTAGATCTTATATTTTATTTAGTTTATTTTAATGAAATCAGTCTGTGTGCGTTGCAGTGCAGTGTGTTGATGTCTAACACAGTCAGCTGGAATAGTGAGTGTGTGCGTGTGTGTGTGCACCTTCGCAGGTGATGCGTATGTGAGTCCACCGCCCGTGTGTTTTGCACTCCGACTCGTGTCCTGAGCCCGCCAGGCGATATCCAGCCTCACACTCATACACAGCTACAGAGCCCACCTTACTGCTGCCATCCCATAACACTACAGAGTGGGGGAGGGGAGGGGGGGCGCCGCACTCTATCTCTGCCGTACACAAATACACAAACGTTCACTGACATCCTGTGACTGTGTGTGTGTCACAGAGAGGAGTGAGGAGAGTGAACTCAGGCCTGTACCTCTACACAGGAGGTCCGTGTGACTCCAGCTCCCCTCAGCGGAACACACTGAGACGTTCTGAGAGCCGGCGTTATAAAACCCAGCTGCACACACATACAGCGCTGTGGAGCCCAGGCTGGAGCCCCCCCCCCACAGACGCTCCGAGTGGGGGAGAGAGAGGGGCTCGCCACAGTTCACCTCTACGGGGGAAGCAGCTCTGTTAGACAGGACACACACTCACAACAGCATGTTAGGAGTTATAAGCAGTTATTAGGAGTTATTAGGAGTTATAAGCAGTTATTAGGAGTTATTAGGAGTTATAAGCAGTTATTAGGAGTTATAAGCAATTATTAGAAGTTATGAGCATTTATTAGAATTTATGAGCATTTCTTATCACTTGCTATAAGCATATATTAGCGTTATTAGGAGGTATTGGGAGTTATGAGCCATTATTAGGAGTTCTGAACAGTTATGGGCAGTTATTAAGAGTTATGAGCTGCTATTAGGTTTTATAATCAGTTATGTGCAGTTATTAGGAGTTCTAAGCTGCTATTAGGTTTTATAATCAGGTATGAGCAGTTATTAGGAGTTATTAGCAGGTATTACAAGTTATGAACTCTTAATAGGCATTATTAGGAGTTATGAGCAGTTATTAGGAGTAATTAGGAGTTATTCTTATCACTTGCTATAAGCTTATATGAGGTGGTGATACAATGACTGCAGAATGCCTACAGCAGATATAAGCATTTTGACCCTGTTATGAGCAGTTATGAGCTGTTATGAGCTTTTATGAGCAGTTATGAGCTGTTATGAGTGGTTATGCGCAGTTATGAGCTGTTATGAGCAGTTATGAGCTGTTATGAACTGTTATGAGCTGTTATGAGCGGTTATGTGCCGTTATGAGCAGTTATGAACTGTTATGAGCAGTTATATGAGTGGTTATGAGCTGTTATGAACTGTTATGAGCATTTATGAGCTGTTATGAGCAGTTGTAAGCTATTTTAAGCAGTTATATGAGCGGTTATGAGCTGTTATGAGCAGTTATGAGCAGTTATAAGCGGTTATGCACAGTAATGAGTTGTTAAGTGCAGTTATGAGATGTTATGAGCAGTTATGAGTTGTTATGCGCAGTTATGAGCAGTTATGAGCAGTTAAAAGCTGTTATGAGCTGTTATAAGCTGTAATGAGCTGTTATGAGCTGTTATCATCATATTACATTGTTACTGTCACATCGCTCAGTTCAGTGCTGTGATCCAGAATAACTCAACAACTCAACTCATCACTTACTCCCACGTCTGGTTGCTGTTTACCTTCGCAGTGCATGCTGGGACCACTCCAGCGTCCGTCTGCAGTGCAGGTGGAGGTGTTTCCTCCTCCTCTCCACACAAAGCCGTCTGCACAGCCGAACCACACCACGCTGGCGTAAAGAGTGAGAGACGGAGACAGCTGGACCGCATGAGGAACAGAGGGGGGCGGACCACAGTCAACCACTACACACACACACACACATATATACACACACACACACATACACACACACACACACACACATATATATATACACACACACACACACACACACACACACATATATATACACACACACACACACACACACATAAAGAGAACACAAATACACACATCAGTCAGTCTGTTCATATAGCAGATAGTTACAGTAAATGGTGTTTACAGTCGTGGTGATGATTGGTGGTGATGGTGTTTTACGGTGGTGGTGATGATTGGTGGTGATGATGATTGGTGGTGATGGTGTTTACAGTCGTGGTGATGATTGGTGGTGATGATGTTTACAGTGGTGGTGGTGATGTTTACAGTGGTGGTGATGATGTTTACAGTGGTGGTGATGGTGTTTACAGTGGTGGTGGTGATGATGTTTACAGTCGTGGTGATGATGTTTACAGTGGTGGTGGTGATGTTTACAGTGGTGGTGGTGATGTTTACAGTGGTGGTGATGTTTACAGTGGTGGTGATGGTGTTTATAGTGGTGGTGATGATTGGTGGTGATGATGTTTACAGTCGTGGTGATGATTGGTGGTGATGATGTTTACAGTGGTGGTGGTGATGTTTACAGTGGTGGTGATGTTTACAGTGGTGGTGGTGATGATGTTTACAGTGGTGGTGATGGTGTTTACAGTGGTGGTGATGTTTACAGTGTTGGTGATGATGTTTACAGTGGTGGTGATGATGGTGTTTACAGTGGTGGTGATGTTTACAGTGGTGGTGATGGTGTTTACAGTGGTGGTGATGATGTTTACAGTGGTGGTGGTGATGGTGTTTACAGTGGTGGTGATGGTGTTTACAGTGGTGGTGATGTTTACAGTGGTGGTGATGTTTACAGTGGTGGTGATGGTGTTTACAGTGGTGGTGGTGATGGTGTTTACAGTGGTGGTGATGATGTTTACAGTGGTGGTGATGATGGTGATGATGTTTACAGTGGTGGTGATGGTGTTTACAGTGTTGGTGATGGTGTTTACAGTGGTGGTGATGGTAACCAGGGGTCTCCATGTCTACAATACAAATCTACACATTGTATTTACTATGAAACCCACCAGTGAAGCTACACGTGTCTTCTGAGTTTATCTGGATGTTGATGGTAAAATGTGGAAGATCGGAAAATACTAGGTTTTCTTTGGGGACTATTTGAACCTCACAGCGTCCTGCATGTATCCCTCCACCATGAATGGAGTTTAAGACTGAGATCTTCTCTAAACTATCATAAACAGCGTCTCAGATTCTGCTATTTTACTGAATACACTGTAAAAAACCTTTTACCTGAAGATGTAAGTAACCTGGTTAATCACAAGTTTTATATTTTTATATATTAACTAGTAAAGTTGGGTCATGCACACTTTCACAGTAGGCGGGGTCTCTGTGAGGCTGGAACGGTTCTGATCCGTTCTGAACTCTGTATCCGGTTCTGCAGGAACAGGAGAAATCCCCCTCAGTGTTCTTACACACTCCTCCCTCTCCACACACACCCTGCACCGCACACTCGTCCACATCTGTAACACACACATCACAACATCAGTCAGAGCAACTTCTAAAAACACAGGCCTGTGTTCCCCCGTACAGCAGGCTCAGCACCACGGGGGGCATTCAGAGACCCCAGCAGACAGGGGTGTAGGTGTTGTTTACTAAGATATCAGATTCCCTCAGAGATATAAGTAGATCAGTCATGTGGGGCTCACCTTGGCAGTAGGTGCCGTCGTTGGGAATGAAGACCGCCATGTTATTGGAGGGTCTGTAGCCGTGAAGGCACGTGCAGTAGTAGCTGCCGTACGTGTTGTGACACAAGGTGTGGTCACCACAGATCCTGCCCAGCTGACACTCGTCCTTATCTGAGAGAGAGAGACACTGACATCACTACTGCACATCACTACTGCACAATACTACTGCACAATACTACTGCACATCACTACTGCACATCACTACTGCACATCACTACTGCACAATACTACTGCACATCACTACTGAACATCACTACTGCACATCACTACTGCACATCACTACTGCACATCACTACTGCACAATACTACTGCACATCACTACTGAACATCACTACTGCACATCACTACTGCACATCACTACTGCACAATACTACTGCACATCACTACTGAACATCACTACTGCACATCACTACTGCACATCACTACTGCACAATACTACTACACAATACTACTACACATCACTACTACACATCACTACTGCACATCACTACTGCACAATACTACTGCACATCACTACTGCACATCACTACTGCACAATACTACTGCACACCACTACTGCACATCACTACAGCACAATACTACTGTACATCACTACTGCACAATACTATTGTACATCACTACTGAACATCACTACTGCACATCACTACTGCACAATACTACTGCACATCACTACTGAACATCACTACTGCACATCACTACTGCACATCACTACTGAACATCACTACTGCACATCACTACTGCACATCACTACTGCACAATACTACTGCACATCACTACTGCACATCACTACTGCACAATACTACTGCACATCACTACTGAACATCACTACTGCACATCACTACTGCACATCACTACTGCACATCACTACTGCACAATACTACTGCACATCACTACTGCACAATACTACTGAACATCACTACTGCACATCACTACTGCACATCACTACTGCACATCACTACTGCACACCACTACTGCACAATACTACTGCACATCACTACTACACATCACTACTGCACATCACTACTGCACATCACTACTGCACATCACTACTGCACAATACTACTGCACAATACTACTGCACATCACTACTGCACATCACTACTGCACAATACTACTGCACATCACTACTGCACACCACTACTGCACATCACTACTGCACATCACTACTGCACAATACTACTGCACATCACTACTGCACATCACTACTGCACATCACTACTGCACATCACTACTACACATCACTACTGCACAATACTACTGCACATCACTACTGCACAATACTACTGCACATCACTACTGCACAATACTACTGCACATCACTACTGCACAATACTACTGCACACCACTACTGCACAATACTACTGCACCTTACTACTGCACAATACTACTGCACATCACTACAGCACAATACTACTGCACATCACTACTGCACAATACTACTGCACACCACTACTGCACAATACTACTGCACCTTACTACTGCACACCACTACTGAACATCACTACTGCACAATACTACTGCACATCACTACTGCACATCACTACTGCACAATACTACTGCACATCACTACTGCACATCACTACTGCACAATACTACTGCACATCACTACTGCACAATACTACTGCACCTTACTACTGCACA
>CM038725.1:37151002-37176002 GCA_021613375.1 Megaleporinus macrocephalus
CGCGATCCTGAGTGAGGAGTGTTTAGGCCTCGGGCTCAGACAGGAATGAAGAGTCAGTGTGAGTGACCTGTGGGGTCTGCAGAGTAGGGGGGGGCGGAGAGTTAACCCTGTGTGGGGTAGACAGATAAGAGCACTCCGCCCTATCATCACTCACACACACACACACAGACACACATCAACTACACACTAAGCGTCTACACATTGTGGTGTCCCCCACTGAGGCTGATTGGTTGATAGCGCGCTCCCACTCTGTACAGTCCATATATGTAAACTAAGCTGCCTGTTTTGAACGTACTGTTGTTGTGGTGTCATGTAAAGCAACATATTTACATAAATCCATCTGTTCACCTTGTAGCAGCTTAGCTCCGCCCCCTCAGGCTGAAGTTATAGAGGGTATGGATGTGACATCACAGCTGGTGGGGGTAACCGCGGAGGGTTAGAAAGACTAAACAAGCACTAGTGTTCAGCGTAAATGCAGCGAAAACGTTCAACAGGTAGGAGCTGCCGCAAGACTGACCGTACAAATAGATTTGGCAGGGACTTCGAGCCGTCCTAATACATACTGACCTCAGATAAAGAAAAGAAAAGCACAAGACTGCAGTCAGCTTTCTATTCGCCACGTACCTGTTTAAATGGCTGAAATGTGTATTTACAGGTGCCATTTGTGTCCGGTTTGCTAGAGTTCGCTATACAACGAAACAACGAAATACACTGTTACATTTGCTATATGCTAATTTATTATTGCTAAATACTTTGTTAAATTTGCCATATCCTGAAATAAAAATGCCAAATATTGTGTTGAATTTGTTATATACTGTGTTAAATTAGCTAAATACTGTGTTAAATTTGTTATATACTGTGTTATATTTGCTGTATAGTATGTTAAAACTGCTAAATAATGTGTTAAATTTGTCATATTCTAAATAAAAATGGCTAATACTGGGTTAAACTAGCTATATACTGTATTACATTTGGAATATAATGTGTTAAATTTGCTATGTTCTAAATAAATATTGCTAATACTGGGTTAAACTAGCTATATACTGTATTAAATTTGGTATATAATGTGTTAAATTTGCTTTATTCTAAATTAAAATAGCTAATACTGGGTTAAATTAGTTATATACTGTATTACATTTGGTATGTGTTAAATTTGCTATATTCCAAATTAAAATAGCTAATACTGGGTTAAATTAGCTATATACTGTATTACATTTGGTATATAATGTGTTAAATTTGCTGTATTCTAAATTAAAATTGCTAATACTGGGTTAAATTAGCTATATACTGTATTAAATTTGGTATATAATGTGTTAAATTAGCTTTATTCTAAATTAAAAGTGCTAATACTGGGTTAAATTAGCTATATACTGTATTACATTTGGTATATAATGTGTTAAATTTGCTTTATTCTAAATTAAAATAGCTAATACTGGGTTAAATTAGTTATATACTGTATTACATTTGGTATGTGTGTTAAATTTGCTATATTCCAAATTAAAATTGCTAATACTGGGTTAAATTAGCTATATACTGTATTACATTTGGTATATAATGCGTTAAATTTGCTATATTCCAAAATAAAATTGCTAATACTGGGATAAATTAGCTATATACTGTATTACATTTGGTATATAATGTGTTAAATTTGCTGTATTCTAAATTAAAATGGCTAACACTGGGTTAAATTACCTATATACTGTATTTTGGTATATATTTGGTAAATTTGGTATATAATCTGTTAAATGTGTCATTTACTGTATAAAATTGCTGAATACTGTGTTAAATGTGCTACATGTGCTATACTGCATTACATTTGTTATAGATGGTATTCAATTTGCTATATTCTGTATTAAAATTGCTGAACACTGTGGTAAATGTATTATATACTGTGTTAAATTTGCTACATGCTGTGTTAAATGTTTTATGTACTGTATTAAATTAGTCAAATACTGTACTATATTTGCTAAATATGTTTAGTGTTCAGTTTAAATGCAACAAAAACATAAAAACATCTACTAAAAAAAACCTTTAAAAAAAAGTACCACCATCCAATAAGAAACAACCACTATTGTAGACTCACCCATGCACACACGCCCAAACCTTCTCCATTCAGAAAGGGGAAGTAGAGCTTCCTTCTGTGATCCAGAGATACTGAACTACACTAACATTACCCACAATGCAATAGGACTAGGAAAAAAACGTGACCCATGAGAGGACACGAGCAGGAACTAGGGACTGGTTTTATTGAAATAGGATTTTATTGACATAAAAATTGTGGTGAAACAACTAGACAGTATGAAGTGCCCAACACGAACACAGTCACTCGTATAACATCAGTTCGGACTATTTACGAAACTCATCGATTAATTAATTATACTCGTATTAAAAGCTTCTGTTGGTAGAAATTGTGTTTTTCCTGTCCAGCTCTGGACCGGGGGTCCGTCCTCTAAAAGCCTCTAAATAATTGACCAGCCGAGTCGTACGACTCGAGAGCGGGAGGTTTTATAAAAGCCTTAAAAAAACCTGTTTACAAAAAAAGCTTCCAGAGACTGAAACGCTAATATTCTGATATTACACGAGATATTTCTACATAACAGCAGCTACTGCAGGTGCAGAACAGTGTGAACGCGTGAGCAAGACAAACACTAATAAACACACACCAATCAGTGAGCAGTCGTCTTTCAGATGGCCGCCGCGGTCATCTTCATCAGGACGAGGAAGAAAACGAGAGCTGACTCCAGATCAGCGCTCTCACTGTGAGCTGGAGCCGGTAAATATGGCTCGCTTACGACAACATGCACACAAGCCTGCACCAAAGAAGACCCTCACAAAGTCCCACCCGTAGAGTACGATTGATCTCAGTGACGGTGCTGGATCTTGCTGTCTGTTTTAAGACCTGGCAACCCCGGATTTGTATCTTACACCAACATGTAAACACAGATTTGCTTTTTAATTCGAATTGTGAGCACTTATTAATTCATTGTCCAGAAATTGTTGCCATAAAATTGGGAATTATTTCGTTTTCCAGTTGAGGATAAAGCTCACAGCTGCAATAAGTGCCTCTGAATGTAAACTTAAAGGTTAATGAGTTGATCACTAACTTGCAATAATCACTTTGCAAAGATTTATATAGTTAACAATAAAAAACGCTAACGGTATTAGCACATATGCTAACACCGCCCCATGTTTATCCCCCAATCATAAATTAATATATATGGTCTTGGCATTATAATCCAATTGAAAACAAACCAAACCTTATTATTCATTTAAAGATGTGTTAGATTTTGGTTCTTATCTGCCCGATTTGTTTGTCTGGTTAATTGCTTACAGATGATGTAGTTATTTAGGATTTATTTAGCTAAGTGATGTCGTTTTCCAGGAATTTTCTAGCTAGATGATGTAGTTTCCAGGATTTATTTAGCTAGGTGATGTAGTTTCCAGAATTTATTTAGCTAGGTGATGTAGTTTCCAGAATTTATTTAGCTAGGTGATGTAGTTTCCAGGAATTTTCTAGCTAGGTGATGTAGTTTTCCAGTAATAATTTAACTAGGTGATGTAGTTTCCAGAATTTATTTAGCTAGGTGATGTAGTTTCCAGGAATTTTCTAGCTAGGTGATGTAGTTTTCCAGTAATAATTTAACTAGGTGATGTAGTTTCCAGGAATTTTCTAGCTAGGTGATGTAGTTTTCCAGGAATTATTTAACTAGGTGATGTAGTTACCAGGAATTTTCTAGCTAGGTGATGTAGTTTTCCAGGAATTATTTAACTAGGTGATGTAGTTTCCAGAATTATTTAGCTAGGTGATGTAGTTTCCAGGATTTCTTTAGCTATGTGATGTAGTTTTACAGAAAGTTTATAGCTAGGTAATTCAGTTTGGAATTAGCTGTCTTCCATTAGAAATGATTGTCATTCATTTTTATACAAATCACAGCTACATATATGCTCGTTGGTGGACTTTCTGATGAAATTGGAATCTGAAATCTATTCAATTCTATTCACAATCCAGTTGTCTCAATTTCTTATCAATTTAGTTGATTAGTATATATATACCTGCCAACACAACCCAGTTCAGTTCAATGCATTTTTATCTATTGAATTGAATGTCTTTACCTTCACTGTTAATTCCATTCCATTCAGTCTAATCTATTTAATTCTCTCATCATATATATTTGGTAAATTAAGTTTCGTTTAATTCCATTTATTTAATACCATTTTATCTGTTTAGTCTCAATTCTATTATGTTCTATTGAGTATATTCCCATCAATTACATACTTATCTATCATCTATCCAATTCAGTTCTATTAAATTCAGTTTAATTTCATTCCTTTTCTTCCATTCAGTCTATTTTATTTTAAAATAGAATTAAATTCCATTTCATTCAACTATTTATTTCAACTCTATTTAAAACCAGCCTACGTAATTCCTTACCAATCTATTCAATTGGTTTCTTTATATACCAGTCAGCTGGATTTAGTTCTATTTAACGTTTATATATTTAATTCCATTATATAGCATCTATTAAATTAAGTTCAGTTTAATTTTATACCCATCCATTCAATTCTGTTCCATACCATGTGTTTAATTTTAAAACCCATCTATTCAGCTCCACTGAACTTCATACCACTGCATTCAATTCAAATTTCATATCAGTCTATTCAACCCTGTTCTAGTCCATACCAGTCTTTTCAAACCTGTTCCAGTCCCTATTAGTCTATTCAATCCTGTTTCATTCCATAACATTCTATTAGTTCTTGTTCCATTCCATACCAGTCTATTCAAACCTGTTTCATTCCATACCAGTATATTCAAACCTTTTTCATTCCATACCAGTATATTCAAACCTTTTTCATTCCATACCAGTATATTCAAACCTTTTTCATTCCATACCAGTCTATTCAATCCTGTTTCATTTCATACCAGTCTATTAGTTCTTGTTCCATTCCATACCAATCTATTCAAACCTGTTTCATTTACTTCTATACCAGTCTATTAGTTCGTATTCCATTCCATACCAGTCTATTCAATCCTGTTTCATTTAATTCCATACTAGTCTATTAGTTCTTGTTCCATTCCATACCAGTCTATTCCAGCCTGTTTCATTTAATTCCATACCAGTCTATTAGTTATTGTTCCATTCCATACCAGTCTATTCAATCCTGTTTCATTTAATTCTATACCAGTCTATTAGTTCTTATTCCATTTCATACCAGTCTATTCAATCCTGTTTCATTTAATTCCATACCAGTCTATTAGTTCTTAGTCCATTCCATACCAGTCTATTCAATCCTGTTTCATTTAATTATATACCAGTCTATTAGTTTCTATTCCATTCCATACCAGTCTATTCCATCCTGTTTCATTTAATTCTATACCAGTCTATAAGTTCTTATTTCATACCGTACCAGTCTATTAGTTCTTATTCCATTCCATACCAGTCTATTCAATCCTGTTTCATTTAATTCTATACCAGTCTTTTAGTTCTTATTTCATACCATACCAGTCTATTAGTTCTTGTCCCATTCCATACCAGTCTATTAGTTCTTGTTCCATTCCATACCAGTCTATTAGTTCTTGTTCTATTCCATACCAGTCTATTAGTTCTTGTTCCATTCCATACCAGTCTATTCAATCCAGTTTCATTCCATACCAGTCTATTCAATTCTGTTTAATTCCATACCAGTCTATTAGTTGATGTTCCATTCCATACCAGTCTATTAGTTGATGTTCCATTCCATACCAGTCTATTAGTTGATGTTTCATTCCATACCAGTCTATTAGTTGATGTTCCATTCCATACCAGTCTATTAGTTGATGTTCCATGTGATATCAGTCCTAAATTCAGTATTAAATTCCAGAATGAACGTCCTGTTCCTGGACGTCCTGTTGATGAGGTAAGACAGACTCCAGTCCAGAGCAGAATCACTTATCACACCGTATACACTGAGTATAAAGCGAGTGTTGATGTACTGAGGATCTGAGTGTTGATGTTCTGAGGATCTGAGTGTTGATGTTCAGAGGATCGTGCAGTAACAGCACAGGCGTTTGGGCCTTGTGGGAGGTTCCTTCTCCTCCTCCTGCTCAGGGAGGGGCGAGACCTCCAGGCTCTGGCTCCGCCTCTCACACACAGAAGGGGAGGAGTCGGAGGAGATGGACAGGAGGCGGCCGCAGACGAGCTGGGCGGCATTGCCGTCGGTGACGGAGCAGTCGGTGACCGTCCTCTCCCTCAGGGACATGTCGTCATCGTCCTCGTCGATCAGTATGATCTCTGACCTCAGCACACAGGCCAGCGTGCGCACGTCCTCTGAGGACGCCATGTTGCTGGAGTCCACCACGCCCATGGAGGACGATTTGTCCAGAGACGTCTCGCCGCCGTCCAGTAAACTGTCCTCAGCCTCTGAGCCACAGTAGGGACTGCCAGCGTCCAGGTGCTCAGTGAAACCCTGAGGCACACAGGTAGAGGTAGTTAAAGAGACTAGCTTTGTTCTAAACGTCAACACTGATCAAAACTAACCCCTGAACCCTGACCATCACAGACCCCTCAGACCTGCAACAGTCCCGTACTCAGAACACACTGAGGGTTAAAAAGGTCTCAACTGAGTCTCTACTGAGTCTCTACTGAGTCTCTACTGAGTCTCTACTGAGTCTCTCCTGAGCCCCTACTGAGTCTCAACTGAGTCTCTACTGAGTCCTTACTATGTCTCTACTGAGCCCCTAGTGAGTCTCTACTGAGTCTCTACTGAGTCCTTACTATGTCTCTACTGAGCCCCTACTGAGTCTCAACTGAATCCTTACTATGTCTCTACTGAGCCCCTACCGAGTCTCTACTGAGTCCTTACTATGTCTCTACTGAGCCCCTACTGAGTCTCTACTGAGCTCCTACTGAGTCTTTACTATGTCTCTACTGAGCCCCTACTGAGTCTCAACTGAGTCTCTACTGAGTCCTTACTATGTCTCTAATAAGCCCCTACTGAGTCTCAACTGAGTCTCTGAGTCATAACTATGTCTCTACTGAGCCCCTACTGAGTCTCTACTGAGCTCCTACTGAGTCTCTACTGAGCTCCTACTGAGTCTTTACTATATCTCTACTGAGTCTCTACTTAGTCCTTACTATGTCTCTACTGAGTCTCTACTGAGTCCTATGTCTCTACTGAGTCTCTACTGAGTCTCAACTGAGTCTCTACTGAGTTATTACTATGTCTCTTCTAAGCCCCTACTGAATATCTACTGAGCCCCTACTATATCTCTACTGAGTCTCTACTGAGTCCTTACTATGTCTCTACTGAGTCTCTACTGAGTCCTTACTATGTCTCTACTAAGTCTCTACTGAGTCCTTACTATGTCCCTACTGAGTCCTTACTATGTCCCTTCTGAGTCCTTACTATGTCTCTACTGAGCCCCTACTGAGTCCTTACCATGTCTCTACTGAGTCCTTACCATGTCTCTACTGAGTCCTTACAGAGTCTCTACTGAGTCTTTGCTACGTCTTTACTGAGTCTCTACTGGGTCCTTGCTATGTCTTTACTGAGTCTTTGCTATGTCTCTACTGAGTCTCTACTAAGCTTCTGCTGAGTTCCTATTGACTCTCTACTGATTTTCTACTATGTGTCTACTGAGTCTCTACTGAGTCCCTACTATGTCTCTATTGGGTCTCTTCTGAGTCCTTACTATGTCTCTACTGAGCCCCTTCTGGGCCCCTGTGTCTCTACTGAGTCTTTGCTATGTCCCTACTGAGTCTCTAGTAAGCCTCTGCTGAGTCTCTACTGAGTCCTACAGACTCTCTACTTAGTCTCTACTATGTGTCTACTGAGTCTCTACTTTGTGTCTACTACGTCTTTACTGAGTCTCTACTGAGTCTCCACTGAGTCTCTGTCTGTTCAGCAGCTGCAGTTCTGTGTTCCTAAAAATCTCCTCAGCCCTGATTCTAGAACTTCAGAGTTTAAAATTAGTTGTTCTTCACTGGTTTTTGGGTCTGTTCAAGTAAGTAGAGTCTCAGTCAGTGCAGTAGAGGCTAAACGAAGGTCTGTGAGGGTCTGTAGGTCACAAGCACACTGGTAGAGTAGGGGCATCTATTAAATCTCATATCTCCAGAACTAACACTAAAGGAGCACACATGACGGGAGGAAACCATGCTCTGGACGTTTCACTGTGTTACTGCTCTATGATTATACTGAAGGTTCTGAATGGTAGTTCCAGTAGTTTGATATTCAGGAGGTACCAGCCTGCACCAAATAAAAACCCAACCTCTTCCTGCAGAGCTCCGACACTTACTCACCCCTATCGACTCCTTCAGCGTGGTGGTTTGGGATGTAAGTAAAGCCAAACCCAGACCTTCAGACACCGACCCCGACAGGCTCTCCTTATGAAGGTGGGAGTGGTCTAAGCTACGTTCCAGTGGTTGGGGGCTTTTCTCTAGGGTCACAACTTTTGAGGTCACAGGTATGCTGTGTACTGTCCTAATGGAGTTCCTGTAGAGCTCTGTGCTCTTCTGAGCATGCTCAGTAGAAGACGAGAGACTGTTCATCAGGTTCTTCTGCTGCTTCTTTATACAGGCTGTCTTACTGCCAGAGCCTGTAGAGAAAAAATAGAGAGAATGTAGAGCTCTAAATGTAGGTATTGTATATAAACTGAGTTACAGTTTCTCATTAGGTTGAATGTATAACTCTAAATGTAGGTACTGTATATAAACTGAGTTAGTTTCTCATTAGGTTGAATGTATTACTCTAAATGTAGGTACTGTATATAAACTGAGTTAGTTTCTCATTAGGTTGAATGTATTACTCTAAATGTAGGTACTGTATATAAACTGAGTTACAGTTTCTCATTAGGTTGAATGTATAACTCTAAACGTAGGTATTGTATATAAAGTGAGTTACAGTTTCTCATTAAGTTGAATGTATAACTCTAAATGTAGGTATTGTATATAAAGTGAGTTACAGTTTCTCATTAGGTTGAATGTATAACTCTAAACGTAGGTATTGTATATAAACTGAGTTACAGTTTCTCATTAAGTTGAATGTATAACTCTAAATGTAGGTATTGTATATAAACAGAGTTACAGTTTCTCATTAGGTTGAATGTATAACTCTAAATGTAGGTATTGTATATAAACTGAGTTACAGTTTCTCATTAGGTTGAATGTATAACTCTAAACGTAGGTATTGTATATAAACTGAGTTACAATTTCTCATTAGGTTAAATGTATAACTCTAAATGTAGGTATTGTATATAAACTGAGTTACAGTTTCTCATTAGGTTGAATGTAGAGCTCTAAATGTAGGTATTGTATATAAACTGAGTTACAGTTTCTCATTAGGTTGAATGTATAACTCTAAATGTAGGTATTGTATATAAACTGAGTTAGTTTCTCATTAGGTTGAATGTATAACTCTAAATGTAGGTACTGTATATAAACTGAGTTACAGTTTCTCATTAGGTTGAGTGTATAACTCTAAATGTAGGTATTGTATATACACTGAGTTATAGTTTCTCATTAGGGTCAATGTATAACTCTAAATGTAGGTATTATGATATCAACTGAGTTACAGTTTCTCATTAGGTTGAATGTATAACTCTAAATGTAGGTACTGTATATAAACTGAGTTACAGTTTCTCATTAGGTTGAATGTATAACTCTAAATGTAGGTATTGTATATAAACTGAGTTAGTTTCTCATTAGGTTGAATGTATAACTCTAAATGTAGGTATTGTATATAAACTGAGTTAGTTTCTCATTAAGTTGAATGTATAACTCTAAATGTAGGTATTATATATAAACTGAGTTACAGTTTCTCATTAGGTTGAATGTATAACTCTAAATGTATGTATTGTATATAAACTGAGTTACAGTTTCTCATTAAGTTGAATGTATAATTCTAAATATAGGTATTGTATATAAACTGAGTTACAGTTTCTCATTAGGTTGAGTGTATAACTCTAAATGTAGGTATTGTATATAAACTGAGTTACAGTTTCTCATTAGGTTGAATGTATAACTCTAAATGTAGGTATTGTATATAAACTGAGTTACAGTTTATCATTAGGTTGAATGTATAACTCTAAATGTAGGTGTTGTATATAAACTGAGTTACAGTTTCTCATTAGGTTGAATGTATAACTCTAAATGTAGGTATTGTATATAAACTGAGTTAGTTTCTCATTAGGTTGAATGTATAACTCTAAATGTAGGTATTGTGATATCAACTGAGTTACAGTAAAATACAATTCATTCTTTTATCTGCACTCACAGGCCACAGTGTTATCCTTGGATACCATGGCAACAGTGGTCAGATGGCGAGGGTCCACACCTGAGTCGCTCACATCTGCACGCACACAGACGTCCAGCAGTGCGTCTTAATTCCCCATCAGTCTCCAGGATTACTGCAGGAGGATTAATCACAAACTCCGTATCACTACAGCCACTGTTTACTCCCTGTAATCAGTTTAATACGACCCAGCAGAGAAGAGTAAACACTACACGAACAACTAGGTCACCACTGGCTGTGCAGTATTCATCAGAACCAGTGCTCACCAGTGAGCACGACTGGCACTTCTATATGTAACTGTATTAAGGCTGGTAACACTTGTAAGAGTTAATATGATATAATGATTCTAAATTATTAAACATGTTGTTAAAAATCACTAAAAGTATCAGATTTATTAGATTTTCTGTTAAAAATCACTAAAAGTATCAGATTTATTAGATTTTCTGGACGTGGGTCTCCATTGTTGTATCTACTGACGTGATCAGCGGGTAGTGACGTCAAATGGTTTCAGTAACCGGCCGTCACGCTGGAGCACAGCTAGCTACTAAACATGCTACTGTTCAGTCTTTACAGTTTGAACTAGAACTCAACATTTCTGACATCAGCGGTGACATCACACACCACGTTAGTGTAAATGGTGAACAGAGAGGGTGGAGGAGAGAGTGACACAGTGCTGGAGTTGTTGTGAAGCTGTGTGTTGGTGTTGACGGAGAAGGAGAGTGTCTGTTAAAGGAGCTCCGCTTTCTAGCAGGAAACATTCACACTCAGTAAACAGCTCGATACACTGAACGGGAGTGTCTCTGAGCTTCACACTCCTTTATTAGTGAACTAGTATGTTCACTACTAAGACTGGACTTTCACCTTCAGGATCCACAAACGAGGAGAAGCAGCTGACGCTAGCGCTAAACGTTCTCAGGAGAGAATCCAGCGCATGTTCACGTTCACGGTTCTTCTCGCGGGTTCTCCATAATCTGGAGCTTCTGGACTTCCTGTGTGGAGAAACTGGTGACTGCATTGTGTTTTAGTCTAAACTTAAAACCAACAGCCTCCGTCAAGTCTCTCACCAGTGGTGGTCTACTGAACCACTCACACTCATCCAGACTGAAGTGAGGAGAGCAGAGCGGGGGTCTTTGGGTAGCTGTGTTGGTCCACACGCTGCTTCACTAACTATTCTCCTTGTTTATATCTGACGATAGTATCTTGACGCTCTAGCGCTCGAGGACGGTATCTTGACGCTCTAGTGCCGGATGGTGGTATCTTGACGCTCTAGTGCCGGATGGTGGTATCTTGACGCTCTAGTGCCGGATGGTGGTATCTTGATGCACTAGTGCCGGATGATGGTATCTTGATGCACTAGTGCTCAATAACAGTATCTTGATGCTCTAGTGCCGGATGGTGGTATCTTGACGCTCTAGTGCCGGATGGTGGTATCTTTACGCTCTAGTGCCGGATGGTGGTATCTTGACGCTCTAGTGCCGGATGGTGGTATCTTGACGCTCTAGTGCCGGATGATGGTATCTTGATGCACTAGTGCTCAATAACAGTATCTTGATGCTCTAGTGCTCGATGGTGGTATCTTGATGCACTAGTGCTCGATGGTGGTATCTTGATGCACTAGTGCTCGATGGTGGTATCTTGATGCACTAGTGCTCGATGGTGGTATCTTGATGCACTAGTGCTCGATGGTGGTATCTTGATGCACTAGTGCTCGATGGTGGTATCTTGATGCACTAGTGCTCGATGGTGGGTATCTTGATGCACTAGTGCTCGATGGTGGTATCTTGATGCACTAGTGCTCGATGGTGTATCTTGATGCACTAGTGCTCGATGGTGGTATCTTGATGCACTAGTGCTCGATGGTGGTATCTTGATGCACTAGTGCTCGATGGTGGTATCTTGATGCACTAGTGCTCGATGGTGGTATCTTGATGCACTAGTGCTCGATGGTGGTATCTTGATGCACTAGCGCTCGATGGTGGTATCTTGATGCACTAGCGCTGGATGATGGTATCTTGATGCTCTAGCGCTGGATGATGGTATCTTGATGCTGTAGTGCTGGATGATGGTATCTTGATGCTCTAGTGCTGGATGATGGTATCTTGATGCTCTAGTGCTGGATGATGGTATCTTGATGCACTAGTGCTGGATGATGGTATCTTGATGCTGTAGTGCTGGATGATGGTATCTTGATGCTCTAGTGCTGGATGATGGTATCTTGATGCTCTAGTGCCGGATGGTGGTATCTTGATGCACTAGTGCTCGATGGTGGTATCTTGATGCACTAGCACTCGATGACGGTATCTTGATGCACTAGTGCTGGATGATGGTATCTTGATGCACTAGTGCTGGATGACGGTATCTTGATGCACTAGTGCTGGATGACGGTATCTTGATGCACTAGTGCTGGATGATGGTATCTTGATGCACTAGTGCTGGATGATGGTATCTTGATGCTCTAGTGCTGGATGATGGTGTCTTGATGCTCTAGCGCTCGATGATGGTGTATCTTCACCCCTGAGCAGTAAGGCTGTTGTACAGTAGGATAAAGTGGGAACTCCTGCTGATTCAGACTCTGGGGCTGAAATGGGCTCCTGGAGTCGACGTCATGCTCCGGAGCGCTCCACCGTATCCTCCGGGTAAATACTCTCCCGTACTGAGGAGTTTAAATAGATCTTCTAACTCCAGAGAGAGGAGAAACGCAGGTACGTGGCTAAAATTAGCCGTATTGACGGACGGGTTCTATACTTATCTCTCAAACAAAGAGCAGACGTGCCTCCTCCTCCTCCTCGACCGCCAGGCGCTCTCCTAACTGCTGTGCAGCTTAAGTGCCTGTTCTTCTGAATAATTCAGAATTTTCCTGAGACTCCAAGCCCATGTACTGATTACAGATGTTCTGCCTCTCCACTGGCAGCTTTAACTTCATATCACTGACACGCTCCACTGTACAGAACCTTCTACTGAACACTGCTGGAACACTGCTCTACTGTACAGAACCTTCTACTGAACACTGCTGGAACACTGCTCCACTGTACAGAACCTTCTGCTGAACACTGCTGGAACACTGCTCTACTGTACAGAACCTTCTGCTGAACACGGCTGGAACACTGCTCTACTGTACAGAACCTTCTGCTGAACACGGCTGGAACACTGCTCTACTGTACAGAACCTTCTGCTGAACACGGCTGGAACACTCCTCCACTGTACAGAACCTTCTACTGAACACGGCCGGAACACTGCTCCACTGTACAGAACCTTCTACTGAACACGGCTGGAACACTGCTCTACTGAAGTACTGGGTCCTAAACAGACAAAGACACCTCAGAGAGTCAGACAGTCATTAATCAGTCTGTGACTTTATGAGTCAGTGACTTAATCAGACAGTGACTCAGTGAGTAAATCAGAGACTTAATCAGCCAGTCTGAGACTCAGCCAGTCAGTGACTCAGTCAGTCAGTGACTCAATCAGTCAGTGACTCAGTCAGTCAGTGACTCAGTCTGTCAGTCAGAGACTCAATCAGTCAGTGACTTAGTCAGAGACTCAATCAGCCAATGACTCAGTCAGTTAGTCAGTCACTTAATCAGTCAGTGACTCAGTCAGTCAGTCAGAGACTCAATCAGTCAGTGACTCAATCAGTCATTCATTGACTCAATCAGTCAGTCAGAGACTCAGTCAATCAGTCAGAGACCCAATCACTCAGTGACTCAATCAGTCAGTGACTCAGTGAGTCAGTCAGAGACTTAATCAGCCAGTGACTCAGACAGTCAGCACACCAGACAGTCAGTGACTCAGACAGTCCCTCAATCAGTCAGTGACTCAGACTGTCCCTCAATCAGCCAGTGACTCAATCAGTCAGTGACTTAGTCAGAGACTCAATCAGCCAATGACTCAGTCAGTTATTCAGAGACTCAATCAGTCAGTCACTCAATCAGTCAGTCAGAGACTCAAACAGTCAGTGACTCAGTCAATCAGTCAGTCACTCAATCAGTCAGTCAGAGACTCAATCAGTCAGTCAGAGACTCAATCAGCCAATGACTCAGTCAGTCAGTCAGAGACTCAATTAGTCAGTGACTCAATCAGTCAGTCAGAGACTCAATCAGCCAATGACTCAGTCAGTCAGTTAGAGACTCAATTAGTCAGTGACTCAATCAGTCAGTCAGAGACTCAATCAGCCAATGATTCAGTCAGTTAGTCAGAGACTCAATCAGTCAGTGACTCAGTCAGTCAGTCAGAGACTCAATCAGTCAGTCAGTGACTCAGTCAGTCAGTCAGAGACTCAATCAGTCAGTTAGAGACTCAATTAGTCAGTGACTCAATCAGTCAGTCAGAGACTCAATCAGCCAATGACTCAGTCAGTTAGTCAGAGACTCAATCAGTCAGTCACTCAATTAGTCAGTGACTCAATCAGTCAGTCAGATACTCAATCAGTCAGTGAAAGACTCAATCAGTCAGAGACTCAATTAGTCAGTCAGAGACTCAATCAGTGACTCAATCAGTCAGTCAGAGACTCAATTAGTCAGTCAGAGACTCAATCAGTGACTCAATCAGTCAGTCAGAGACTCAATCAGTGACTCAATCAGTCAGTCAGAGACTCAATTAGTCAGTCAGAGACTCAATCAGTGACTCAATCAGTCAGTCAGAGACTCAATTAGTCAGTCAGAGACTCAATCAGTGACTCAATCAGTCAGTCAGAGACTCAATTAGTCAGTGACTCGGTGAGTCAGTCAGAGACTCAGACAGTCAACACACCAGACAGTCAGTGACTCAGACAGTCCCTTAATCAGTCATTGACTCAGACAGTCCCTCAATCAGTCATTGACTCAGACTGTCCCTCAATCAGTCAGTGACTCATACTGTCCCTCAATCAGTCAGTGACTCAGACTGTCCCTCAATCAGTCAGTGACTCAGACTGTCCCTCAATCCGTCAGTGACTCAGACTGACTTATTCACTCACTGACTGTCAGTCAGTCAATCACTCAATCAGTGATTTAGTCATTTAGTCATACACGGACTCAGTGAGTCAGCGAGTCAGTGAGTGTCTGAGTAAGGCACAGCTACTCTGGTAGAGGAGAGGAGAAGGAGAAAGGAGAGCAGAGAGGAGCTGATGGAGACGGAGAGAGTTATTTTCTGCTGGGTCGGGTGAAGAAGGAGTCCGGACTTTAAAAGCAGCAAAAATAACTCAAACCCCTCGAGATTCCCAGCAGCTTTCAGAGGAGAATTCTATCACACACACACCTATACACACACTTATACACACACACCTATACACACACTTATACACACAAACACACACACACCTATACACACACACCTATACACACACTTATACACACACACCTATACACACACTTATACACACACCTATACACACACTTATACACACACCTATACACACACTTATACACACACCTATACACACCCTTATACACACACAAACACACACACACACCTATACACACACTTATACACACACCTATACACACACTTATACACACAAACACACACACACACACTTATACACACACCTAATACACACAAACACACACACACACACACCTATACACACACTATAACACACAAACACACACACACACTTATACACACACACCTATACACACAAACACACACACACACACCTATACACACACTTATACACACACACCTATACACACACTTATACACACACACCTATACACACACTTATACACACACACCTATACACACACTTATACACACAAACACACACACACCTATACACACACACACACTACACACACTTATACACACACCTATACACACACTTATACACACACCTATACACACACTTACACACACATCTATACACACACTTATACACACAACACACACACACACCTATACACACACACTTATACATACACACACTTATACACACACCTATACACACACCTATACACACACCTATACACACACTTATACACACACACCTATACACACACTTATACACACAAACACACACACACCTATACACACACACCTATACACACACTTATACACACACCTATACACACACTTATACACACAAACACACACACACTTATACACACACACCTATACACACACACCTATACACACACTTATACACACACACCTATACACACACTTATACACACACACCTATACACACACTTATACACACACACACACACACACCTATACACACACTTATACACACACACCTATACACACACACACCTATACACACACACCTATACACACACTTATACACACACCTATACACACACTTATACACACAAACACACACACACTTATACACACAAACACACACACACACTTATACACACACACCTATACACACACTTATACACACACACCTATACACACACACTTATACACACACACCTATACACACACTTATACACACACACCTATACACACACACCTATACACACAAACACACACACACCTATACACACACTTATACACACACACCTATACACACACTTATACACACACCTATACACACACTTATACACACAAACACACACACACACACACTTATACACACAAACACACACACACCTATACACACACTTATACACACACACCTATACACACACTTATACACACACACCTATACACACACTTATACACACACCTATACACACACTTATACACACACCTATACACACACTTATACACACAAACACACACACACACACTTATACACACACACCTATACACACACTTATACACACACACCTATACACACAAACACACACACCTATACACACACTTATACACACACACCTATACACACACTTATACACACACCTATACACACACCTATACACACACTTATACACACACCTATACACACACTTATACACACACACCTATACACACACTTATACACACACCTATACACACACTTATACACACACCTATACACACACTTATACACACAAACACACACACACACACTTATACACACACACCTATACACACAAACACACACACACACACCTATACACACACTTATACACACACACCTATACACACACTTATACATACACACCTATACACACACACACACTACACACACACCTATACACACACTATACACACACTTACACACACACCTATACACACACTTATACACACACACCTATACACACAAACACCCACACACACACCTATACACACACTTAACACACACCTATACACACACATATACACACAAACCACACCACAACACCTATAAACACACTTATACACACAGCCTATACACACACTTATACACACACAACACAACCTATACACACACTTATACACACACTTATACACACACACACACACACACACACACCTATACACACCCTTATACACACAAACACACACACACCTATACACACACTTATACACACACACCTATACACACACTTATACACACACACACCTATACACACACTTATACACACACACACACACACACACTTATACACACACCTATACACACAAACACACACACACACCTATACACACACTTATACACACACACCTATACACACACTTATACACACACACACACACCTATACACACACTTATACACACACTTATACACACACACCTATACACACACACCTATACACACACTTATACACACACCTATACACACACTTATACACACACACCTATACACACAAACACACACACACACCTATACACACACTTATACACACACCTATACACACACTTATACACACAAACACACACACACACACACTTATACACACACACCTATACACACACTTATACACACACACCTATACACACAAACACACACACACACCTATACACACACTTATACACACACCTATACACACACACACACACACACACACCTATACACACACTTATACACACACTTATACACACACACCTATACACACACTTATACACACACACCTATACACACAAACACACACACACACCTATACACACACTTATACACACACCTATACACACACTTATACACACAAACACACACACACACACACTTATACACACACCTATACACACCCTTATACACACAAACACACACACACCTATACACACACTTATACACACACACCTATACACACACTTATACACACACACACACACACCTATACACACACTTATACACACACACCTATACACACACTTATACACACACACCTATACACACAAACACACACACACACCTATACACACACTTATACACACACACCTATACACACAGACCGCACACACACGTATACACACACCTATACACACACATACACATACCACACACACCTATACACACACACGCCTTTACACACACACCTATACACACACACATACCACACACACAAACACACACACACTCACACGCACAGGTAAGATCTCTGATGCATCTGACGCTTATCTACAAAGTCTCTGGTCATTTGTTTAATGTGCATGTGATCACACGCTTCAGTCTGATCACACACACTCACACTTACACACACATATACACACACACTGAGCTCCACACGCTGACAGAATCAGGCCTCTATAAATGAATTAACACTGTTATTATCAGTGTGATACACAAAACCACACACTCCTGTTTATACTGTGATGGAGATTTTCTAACCTCGTACTCGACACACAAGCTGTCTGATCTTCTGAGAATGAATCTGAATCTGATCTACGAGTCTTTAGGACAGGCCAGTTAAAGCGAGAACTCAGAGAAGAAGTCTTGCTGAGACTTTCAGGTAGAGCTGCTCGTGTGTTGGGCGGAAATGCAAAGCAAAACCCCCACATGGAGTACCGCACTGCAGGAAGGGGCAGCTGACCCAGAGGTGTTGGTGAGAAAGCCCACCAAGATAAACCAGAGACATTCTGGAAACAAGCGCAGTGGACGGATAAAACTGAGCCCACCATCAAACGTACGGGTGGAGAGAAGGAGACGCAGCACTTGATCAAACTGTTTTATGTATAATGTTTGAAGCTGACTGTTAAACAGTCAGTAGAACAGAAACTCTGTACAGGCAGCTGGACGACTGGATTCCGCTGAATATCAGGACATTCAGGTCAAAGATATAAGGGGTAAATTTGACATACTAAGTCATTGTTTTAAAAAAAGAGAAAAATTTATATTTTGAGAAAATAAGTCATTATTACAGGATATTTAATTTATATTTAGAGGAAATCAGCCATTACTATGAGATATATTAACTTAATATTTCAAGATAATGTCATAATTTCTAGAAAGTCAATATTTTGAGAAGATGAGAAATTATTTTGGGATATTAGGTCAAAACGTTGAAGAAAATAAATAATAATAATAAAAGAAAACATTAAGTCGACTTGTCAAAAAATAAGTTATTATTTATATAAAGTTAATATTTTAAGAAAATAAGTTATTACTGCAGGAAATTCAGTTCAGAAAAAAACTAATAGTTCAAGATAATGTCATAATTTCTAGAAAGTCTATATTAACTTAATTATTTTAAGATAATGCCATCATTTCTATAAAGCCTATATTAACGTAATATTTTAAGATAATGTCATAATTTCTAGAAAGTCTATATTAACTTAATATTTCAAGATAATGTCATAATTTCTAGAATGCCTATGTTAACTTAATATTTCAAGATAATGTCATAATTTCTAGAAAGTCTATAAAAAATTAATATTTTAAGATAATGTCATAATTTCTAGAAAGTCTATATTAACTTAATATTTTAAGATAATGTCATAATTTTTAGAAAGCCTATATTAACTTAATATTTCAAGATGATGTCATGATTTCTAGAAAATCTATATTAACTTAATATTTCAAGATAATGTCATAATTTCTAGAAAGTCTATATAAACTTAATATTTCAAGATATTAACTTAATATTTCAAGTTAATATTTTGAGAAAATAAGCTATTACTGCAGGTCATTCAGTTCATAAAAAATTAATAATTTAAAATAATGTGATGATTTAAAGAAAGTCTATTTTAACTTAATATTTCATAATTAATGTCATAATTTCTAGAAAGTCAATATTATGAGATAATGAGACATTATTTAAGAATATTCAGTTAATATAAAATACACAGTCATTCTTTTTTAAGATATTATCTCAATATTGCAAGATAACGCCATAATTTCTTGAAATTCAATATTTTAAGAAAATGAGACGTTATTTTGAGATCTTAGGTCAAATAATTGAAAATAAATAAGAAGCAGAACAGAAATGTAGAAAAGTATTTCATATACAGTACTTCATGCTGATAGTTAAATTTGGGGGTGAATGTATTACGCTTTGGGTTTGGTGATAGCCAGTAGCACTGAGGACCCTGTGCAGCTAGCTGGACATATGGATTCCACTGACTATCATAAATTCTGGAAGTGAATGTGACAAAGTCGATCAGAGAACTGCAGCCGAATAGATACCACCCTCCATAACAGGACAATGACCCTAAACACATCCCAAAATCCACTACCAACCATATCAGTAAACAAGAGCGGGAGGGTTAACAAAGACCCTCACAGCCCCCTGATTTCAGCAGCAGTGAAGATCTGAGGGTAGATCTTAAACATAGACCACGCCAGAACATCAGAGGAGTAAGCGTCTGAGGAAATAAGTCGCTATTACAGCAGGAACTCAATAATTCAAGAAAAAGGTTATTTTGACATATTACCTTAAGATACTATGTTATTATTTCAAGAAAGTAAAAAATCTGAGAAAACCTAAAAATCAAAGCCGTTATTTTCACATACTTAGTAAAGAAATATACCAGTATGTAGACATTTAAGGTCAAAAATATTAAGAAAATAAGTCAGATTTTTGATATATTTAGTCCATATTTTAAGAAATAGGTAATTAAAAATATTTAATTAATATTTGAAGAAGATCAGACATGATTCTGACATATTAACTCAATGTTTCGAAATACTGTGTCATTATTACATGATTCTGAGATACTAAGTTGAGAAATAAGTCAAGTTGCAGAAAATGTTTCAATAAAATAAGTTCTTATTTTAAGAAAGTAAATATATTTTGACACATTAACTCATTTAATTTAAAAAAGTCAATACTTTAGACAGAATTTTGAGATACTAAGTTGAGAAACAAGTCATTATTTTGAGAAAATAAGTTAAATCGTGATATTTAATTGATATTTAGAGACTATCAGTCGTTTTTTTGATAAACTAGGTCATTATTTGAGGGTTATAAGTGATTAGTAGTTGATAGATCAGTAAATCAGTAGTAGGAGGAGAAGAGGAGGAGGAGGAGGAATAATCTCTACCTGTCAGAAATGAAGTTCCAGTAAACAGAAGATCCAGCAGAAGCTTCAGACAGTCGTCCTGCTCAACACCGTCATTCAGAAAAACCTAAAATCAGAAACGAGAGAAAAACTGACTCACCCACCAGCGTCCAGCACGACTGAGAGTGTGATCCACTCTGACTGTTCCACACCGGCAGGAGGAGAGAGAGAGAGAGAGAGAGAGAGAGAGAGAGTGAGAGAGAGAGAGAGAGAAAGAGAGAGGAGAGAGAGGGAGAGAGAAACAGAGAGAGAGAGGAGAGAGAGAGAGAGAGAGAGAGAAACAGAGAGAGAGAGAGAGAGAGAGAGAGAGGAGAGAGAGAGAGAGAAGGAGAGAGGGAGGAGAGAGGGAGAGAGAGAGAGGGAGAGAGAGAGAGGGAGAGAGAGAGAGAGAGAGAGAGAGAGAGAGAGAGGGAGAGAGAGACTGAGAGAGAGAGAGAAAGAGATAGAGAGAGAAAGAGATAGAGAGAGAAAGAGGGAGAGAGAGAGAGAGAAACAGAGGAGAAAACACAGAGAGAGAGTGATGGAGAGAGAGATGGAGAGAGGAGAGATGGAGAGAGAGAGAGAGAGAGGGAGATAGAGAGAGAAAGAGATAGAGAAACAGAGAGAGAGAGAGATGGAGAGAGAGATGGAGAGAGAGAGAGCTGTACTTACATTCTATATTCAATAAGAAGCTCTGTGACTCCTCCAGACTGTAAACTCCTGCTTTATTAATAAAATAAAATAAAATAAAATAAAATAAAATAAAATTAAAGTAGAGACACTATCGCGCTTCAGCTTATTAACAGATCTCTCTGTTTGTCTCTCCTCGTGTGTGAGGAAGAGGAAGGGCGTGTTGGTGAGGAAGGCTGAGCTCCAGCTGATGAATAATACACGTGAACACTTCCACATACGTGTACGTACAGACACAGCCAGCTCCACTGAACATCACAACTCTGAAATATTAAAGTCACTCAGCTCCCTGACGGAGGACAGCGGGTGGGCTTCAGCACTGCTGCCCCCTGCTGGAGAAACACAGTGACCACGCACTCCTGCACAGAGAGTTTCAGAGACGTTCGTCTGGACAGAAACAGGATTCAGAACCTCTTACTCCATCTGCTGGAGGATCTGGAGTCGCCTCACCTGAGAATAGAAACATGCCTCACCAAGAAGATCAACAGTAATCACGCTCTGTAGTTTCTCGTAGTGTTTTGTTGTGTCCCGTAGTTCAATGTGCATAACTATTCACCCCCCTAACCGTCAGGACTTTGTAGAGCCTCCAGCTCCTTCATGTTGGATAGTTTTCCACGCTGGTGGGCAGCAACCTTCAAGTCTGACCACTGATTCTCTGGTGGACTGAGGTCTGGGCTTTGGCTGGGTCATTCCAACACATTTCAATGTTTCCCCTCAAACCACTCTGCTTTAGCGGTATGCTTAGGGTTGTGGTCCTGCTGGAAGATGACCCTCTGTCTCAGATTTACTTAAGAATATTCAGCACCATCTAGCTTTCCCTCGATTCTGACCAGTTCTCCAGTCCCGTCCCCACAGCAGGACGCTGCCACCACCATGCTTCACTGTGGGGACGGTGTTTCCGTTGGGTTTGCGCCAGACATAGCGATTTCCTCAGTGGCCGAAAAGATCAAATCTCATCTGACCAGAGCACCTTCCTCCATGTATTTGGAGAGTCTCTGGTCTTTTGGCAAACTCAGAATGTTTTCAGTGATGGCTTCTTTCTGACCACTCCTTCATAAAGCCCAGTCTCTGTGGAGGGTACGTCCTATGGACAGGTTCTCCAGGCTGTGGAACTCCTTCAGGGTTACCTTTGGTCTTTGTGCTGCCGCTCTGGTTAACAGCCTCCTTGCCCGGTTAGTGAGTTGTGGTGGGAGGCCCCCTCTGGGCAGGTTTGTGGTGGGACCATGTTCTATTCATTTGGGGGATCATCAAAGATTTGGATGCTGTTTGTAACCCAGCCCTGGTCGTCATGGTGGTGTTTGGTTAGTGGTGTTGCCGCCTCTGGGGGTCTTTAAGAAAAGGTGTATATACACTGTCAGATCATGTGCACACAGGTGGGCTTTATTTCACTAGTTATGTTACTTCTGAAGGTATTTGGTTGCACCAGAACTTTGTAGGGGTTTCTTAGCAAAGGGGTGAACACATACACTCCAATTTCCAGTTTGTTTATTAATTAAAACATTTAAATTACTAGTTGTATCATAACAAATAGGCAAAATGCTGGGGGGGGGGCACTGTATACACGGAGTAATCTGATTACTGATTAAAATCCAACCTCTTTATCACATTTCTTAATCAGATTTAATCTGAATTCCAGAACTTCTCAATCTGAATCAACACTTTACTGTTTACACGAGCACATAACCAGTTCAGTTCATAATACATCTATCATGTGCTATCCATCCATCCATCCATCCTCCATCCATCCATCCATCATCTTCCGCTTAATCCCACTAGTCGGGGTCACGGGGGGGCTGGAGCCAATCCCAGCGTCATCGGGCGAAGGTGAAGAAATTATATGCAAAGTCACTGTTTAGGAGATGCTTGTTTCTTATTGGACAGTGATGGTGAGGTGTTACTTCCTGTTTATCACCCAAAGCAGTGTGTGGTCTGCACGCGGGTGGTCCTGGTGTCTCGTGTTGGTAGTGTTGGTCTCTCAGCGCTGCTCTGTCTGAGTTACAGTCTCTGTAGGTCTCCTGTCAGGACCGGGGTCTGCGTGGACTCGTCCTCCATGTTAAAGGAGTAGTGGGGGTCTGAAGCGCTGACGGAGGCGGGTCTCTCTCTGGTCCTGAGGCTGACGGTTCTTGGTAAGTGGAGAGGTCGTCTGTAGGTCACGGTCAGAGAGAGAGGAGCTCTCACAGCATCAGCTCCTGAACAAACACACAAACATAACATCATAACATAACATAACATCATAACATAACATAATATAACATCATAACAAAAACACAAACATAACATCATAACATAACATAACATAACATAACATCATAATATAACATAATATAACATCATAACAAACACACAAACATAACATCATAACATAACATAACATAACATAGCATAACATAACATAACATCATAATATAACATCATAACAAACACACAAACATAACATCATAATATAACATAATATAACATCATAAACACACAAACATAGCATAACCTATCATAACATAACATAACATCATAACATAACATAATATAACATCATAACAAAAACACAAACATAACATCATAATATAACATAATATAACATCATAACAAACACACAAACATAGCATAACCTATCATAACATAACATCATAACATAACATAATATAACATCATAACAAAAACACAAACATAACATCATAATATAACATAATTTAACATCATAACAAACACACAAACATAACATCATAACATAACATTACA
>CM038725.1:37183502-37193502 GCA_021613375.1 Megaleporinus macrocephalus
GGCCACCGTCCAGCACTGCAGGGGTCACCGCCCACACGGAGCAGAGCCCTCCATACAGAGCATACAGACCCCCACACACACAGCACAAGATCAGAGACCCCCCGAGAGAGTCCATATCCCCCCACACAGCACAGCACAGCACTCCATACAGAGCATACAGACCCCCACACACACAGCACAAGATCAGAGACCCCCAGAGAGAGTCCATATTCCCCCACACCGCACACTAATAACAATAACCTGACCAGTGCACCTCTTCTAAACTCTACTCTGCAGGTGAGTTCACCCAGCAGCGCTTTACTGCCCCCTAGTGTCCGGGAAGAGCCAGTACAGCGCGCACACTAACACACCACTGAGAATGACCCACCTCCCTTATAGTATCTGCTCTGTGGGGGTCCTGTGGGGGTCCTGATCATTAAAGAAGAGTAATAAAGTATACAGAGAATCAGATGAACTACAGTCTGTAGGTGGAGCTCCTGTATGGTCAGTGGAGCTGATACAGTGGACAGTGAGTGGAGGGTCCTGTATGGTCAGTGGAGCTGATTACAGTGGACAGTGAGTGGAGCTCCTGTACGGTCAGTGGAGCTGATACAGTGGACAGTGAGTGGAGGTCCTGTAAGGTCAGTGGAGCTGATACAGTGGACAGTGAGTGGAGCTCCTGTATGGTCAGTGGAGCTGATACAGTGGACAGTGAGTGGCGGTCCTGTATGGTCAGTGAAGCTGATACAGTGGACAGAGAGTGGAGGTCCTGTATGGTCAGTGGAGCTGATACAGTGGACAGTGAGTGGAGGGTCCTGTATGATCAGGGAGCTGATACAGTGGACAGTGAGTGGAGGTCCTGTATGGTCAGTGGAGCTGATACAGTGGACAGTGAGTGGAGGTCCTGTATGGTCAGTGGAGCTGATACAGGTGGACAGTGAGTGGAGGTCCTGGTATGGTCAGTGGAGCTGATACAGTGGACAGTGAGTGGAGGTCCTGTATGGTCAGTGGAGCTGATACAGTGGACAGTGAGTGTAGGTCCTGTATGGTCAGTGGAGCTGATACAGTGGATAGTGAGTGGAGGTCCTGTATGGTCAGTGGAGCTGATACAGTGGACAGTGAGTGAAGATACAGGGGTGGTGTTGATGTTATGGCTGATAGGGGTGTGTGTGTGCATATATATATATATATTAATAATAATAATAATAGTAATTATAATAATACACAGGAAGTGGAATAAAATAGTAAAAGTTTAATAATTCATAGAATTTGCATCTGATATATACTATTAAATTACAAATATTACAAATAAACACTCAATCTCGGCAGCGTGCTCTCAAAAACATTCAGTTATTGATTTATTATAAAATAAACGATCAGATTAAATATCTACTTCACATTCAACACAGCTAGCAGACGCTGAGCACCGCTCGGTCAGAGCAGCTCTTATTGCTGATTGGATACCGCTCCGCGTGGTCAGCAGCGCTCTCGTCCACTCCTCCACCTGCGGGTTAAAGCGACAGTCTGGACCCAAATTCAGTTTTCAGCTGTGACATCACTAAATATGGTCTGAGGCATGAAGCATCTCGTTCACTAGAATCTTATTCAGATCTTCAGTTCCACCTTAAATGGTGCTGCTGTTCCATTCTGGAGCCTCAGGTTATGGTTCCACCTTAAATGGCCTGAGGCGCCAGAATGAAACTGCTACACCATTTAAGGTGGACCCATAACCTGAGGAGCCAGAATGGAACTGCTACACCATTTAAGGTGGACCCATAACCTGAGGAGCCAGAATGGAACTGCTACACCATTTAAGGTGGACCCATAACCTGAGGAGCCAGAATGGAACTGCTCCACCATTTAAGTTGGACCTACAACCTGAAGTGCCAAAATGGAACTGCTCCACCATTTAAGGTGGAACCATAACCCCAGGCACCAAAATGGAACTGCTCCACCATTTAAGGTGGACCTACAACCTGAGGAGCCAGAATAGAACTGCTCCACCATTTAAGGTGGAACCATAACCCCAGGCACCAAAATGGAACTGCTCCACCATTTAAGGTGGACCTACAACCTGAGGAGCCAGAATGGAACTGCTCCACCATTTAAGGTGGAACCATAACCCCAGGCGCCAAAATGGAACTGCTCCACCATTTAAGGTGGACCTACAACCTGAGGAGCCAGAATGGAACTGCTCCACCATTTAAGGTGGAACAGAACATTAGAATAAGATGCCAGTGAACAAGACGCTAAACTTCCTGTTCCTGTTTGAGGCGAGTGTGTGATGATTTAGGCACGCGGTTAGCACCATGCTAATTGGTGGTGTACACGCTTCCATTACTGGTTGTCTACTTCTGCCTCATAGCTCCAGCACTAACACTAACAAAGCAAACTTCCGACACCAAACCTCCTCTGCTGACCACATTTCGAGGGGCAACGTACGTGTGGTCACTTTAACCCACCGACCGCACTCCATCAGCCGAACAGCAGCAGCAGGACGATGCAGACTGAGTTCACGGCGATCAGGGGAACTGTGGAAACAGAGCAAACCAGACCTGTAGAGCTCATCCAAACCTGAGACTAGCTATTAATGTGTGTTTATGTGACTTACACCTACATACACACACAGTCGAGTCACATTATTATGACCAGCTAGTATGCAGAGTGACCGCCATGTGGAGTACAGACAGCAGCTAGACTGACTGGGGGACTCAGTAAGGTCCTGGTAGGTGGTCACAGGTATCTGGAGGTATCAGGCTGACTGCAGTGCATCCAACAGCTGCTGGAGAGAGCGTGGAGGAGCATCCATAAAGCCAACACCACCAACCAGGTGGTCCCACAGATGTTCAGTTGGGTTCAAATCTGGGGTAGTACTTGGAAGTCTTGGTCAGCTCTTCCAACCAATGTGGGACACTTCTAGTCATGTCATCTTGCTGGAAGTTCCCATCCACCCCAGAGAAGACCATCAGCATGTATGGTGTACGTGATCTGCAAGGATGGATTCAGACCCAGATCTGTTGAGAGGGTCTTCCACATGGATGAGTGGGTCCAGAGAACGTTACCAAAACATTCCCCAGACCAGAACACGGACGCCTTAAGATCATAGTCCAAAATAGGATCATAATAATGTGACTGGACTGTGTGTGTGTGTGTGTGTGTGTGTGTGTGTGTATATATATATATATATATATATATATATATATATATATATATAAATATAAATATAAAAGAGCATGTTTACCTCTCATTACTGTTCGGACGGAGCGGATCAGGTTGACGAGCTGAGTTTTGATGCCGGGTTCCTCTCCAAACCCACCAATGCTTTGGTCCACACCCCAGCCGACTGAAACGACAAACATGGGACGTGAGATAAAGCAGAATATCTCAGTTGTGATGGTTAAGAGATGCATTCTTAGTTCCTAGACATCATATTTCTGTAAAATATTAATAACGTGCTGGTTTCGGTGATGATCAGCTCCATGCTGGTCTAGGCTGGTGTTATTATTATTATTATTATGGTGGATGTTAATATTTACATTAATATTGTGATTAATATATATTAGATTAAGGAGATTAGATGAGGAGGTGACCATATCACCGTCAGCGTGTAGGTGTGTAGCTACACGTCTCTGTAGATTCACAGGAAACTCGTGATCTCCAGCAATTCGCTGGCTAAGGAACCATAGACACCACAACAGCGATTTATTACTGAAAACTATGAACACTTCAAAGAGCTTTAGGTGTTAAAGCTCCTATTTCAACAGTAGTTTTGTAAATATAACACACATGTTCTGATTTACCTGCTATTAAACCTCTGACTGAGTAAACTGTACTCCGTTAGCCAGTTAGCTAACTAGCTAGAGAGTTAACTTCACTACTAACAGGTCTTAGGAAGCTAACAGCAGGTAATTAAGAGTAATTCTGAGTAAATTCTGACTGAAACTGATATTAAAAGATTAAAAGTTCTTACTCTTGGCGAGGAATCTCTCCTCATGCAGCACTGCTATGGCGTTAGTGACTAAAACAGCTGCCTGGATGAGCCCGTACAGCGCCATCACTGTTTACAGTCCACTGACTCGGAGTCGACTCCGAAGAAGACTCGACTCTCCGGTTCAGGGCATTTGAGAGTCGAGAGTCGAAGCTTTACAGTCGATTCTGTACAGTGAAGTTAAGTTTGCGAGTCATCTACATTACATTAACGGTTTATTGTTTAATTACTGAGGTAATATAGTTAACTACTGGTTACTGTTCACCACGATTCGGAGTCGACTCCAAAAAAGATTCAATTCTCCGGTTCTGGCTATTCGAGATTCGAGAGTCGAAGCTTTGCATTCGATTCTGCACATGAACGTTCAAGTTTGCTAGTTATTTAGTCAGCCTGTCTGAAAATGCTCCCAACACCGTGTATATATGAGTGTATATATATATATATATATATATATATATATATATATATATATATATATATATATATATACTGAATCAGATCTGTTCACAGTGGTGGTGAATGGAACCAGACGTCCACCTCTAAAAGCTCCTCACAGAAAGTTATTACAGTAGATGTTGTCGTTCCTTAGACGAGTCCAGGCTTTTCTTAGACGGGTCCAGGCTTTTACGGTGCCGCCCCCTCCTTTTTAAAATCTGTTTGCTTGTGGAAAGTACCATTAAGTCCAAGCCAGGAGTTAATTATGTCTTAACTAATTAAATTTCATGACATCATGCCTCAGTACCTGATACCATTATCTTCTACCTGAGAAAGTCTTCCTCCCAAACTAGGACTCCAAAGCACACACCCGCCGATCCCCCCGTCCTTTGCATAGTTCCCAGCAAATTCAAAGGGCACAAGCTAGCCTCCCTGACCACCTCATACCTACATCATCTCTGACTAGCTGCTTGGTTCATTACAGGTTCATCCTAAGTCTGATTGCACTCACTTGACCTGGAGTCTCTGGCGTAATTTGAATATAGATCAGATTATGTATAGATTTCTATATTCCTAAGTGCCATAAGTGATGTAAATAAACTTCCTCCTTGCATTTCTGTAGCTTTTTAAAATGTAAAATGTCATAAATAAGCTTCCTTCCCACATGCCACAGTTTTTTTTAACACCTTAAAAGCCATAACCTAAATTTAAAACTGTCTGATTCTGAGACGCTGTTTATGATAGTTTAGAGAAGATCTCAGTCTTAAACTCCATTCATGGTGGAGGGATACATGCAGGATGTGAGGTTCAAATAGTCCCCAAACCTAGTATTTTCAGATCTTCCACATTTTACCATCAACATCCAGATCAACTCAGAAGACACGTGTAGCTTCACTGGTGGGTTTCATAGTAAATACAATGTATATCATCACCACTGTAACCAACATCACCACCACCGCTGTAAAAATCATCACCACCACTGTAAACACCATCACCACTGTAAACACCATCATCACCACTGTAAACACCATCATCACCACCACTGTAAACATCATCATCACCACCACTGTAAACATCATCATCACCACCACTGTAACCAACATCACCACCACCGCTGTAAACATCATCATCACCACCACTGTAAACATCATCATCACCACCACTGTAACCAATATCACCACCACCGCTGTAAACATCATCATCACCACCACTGTAAACACCATCACCACCACCACTGTAAACATCACCACCACCACTGTAAACATCATCACCACTGTAAACATCATCACCACCACTGTAAACATCATCATCACCACCACTGTAAACATCATCACCACTGTAACCAACATCACCACCACCGCTGTAAACATCATCACCACTGTAAACATCATCATCACCACCACTGTAAACATCATCACCACCACTGTAAACACCATCATTACCACCACTGTAAATGAAATGTAAAAAATATGGAAATACTTTACAAACTGAACACACATTTAATAAATACAGAAATATACTTCCTGGAAAGTGAATCCGGGGTCTGTGACCTGTGTGGGATTCTCATACATGACTATGAGCTGAATCTGGATATCTTTCATGTGTTAATTGATGTGATGAAAGAGGTGATTATAAAGCGCGTGCTCGCGGCCCGGGCGGCCTCCTCTGCGCGTGTTTGCTGCACCATGCGGTGTGTGTGTGTGCTGAGTGCGGCGGTGTGTGCGGTGCTGCTCCTGCTCGGTGAGGTCACCTCAGTCCAGCTGCTCCTGTATCAGACGGATCTCCGTGTTTAGACTCGGACACAGCAGGTCTCAGTGTTTAGACTCGGACACAGCAGGTCTCAGTGTTTAGACTCGGACACAGCAGGTCTCAGTGTTTAGACTCGGACACAGCAGGTCTCCGTGTTTAGACTCGGACACAGCAGGTCTCAGTGTTTAGACTCGGACACAGCAGGTCTCAGTGTTTAGACTCGGACACAGCAGGTCTCCGTGTTTAGACTCGGACACAGCAGGTCTCAGTGTTTAGACTCGGACACAGCAGGTCTCAGTGTTTAGACTCGGACACAGCAGGTCTCCGTGTTTAGACTCGGACACAGCAGGTCTCAGTGTTTAGACTCGGACACAGCAGGTCTCAGTGTTTAGACTCGGACACAGCAGGTCTCAGTGTTTAGACTCGGACAGAGCAGGCTTTCCGTTCCACCTTAAACGCTACCGTGGTTCTGTACTGGAGCTTGTCTCCCCACCTTATTCGTTTGTTCCGTTCCACCTTAAACGCCGCGGCAGGAAGAGTGTGGTTCCAGTCTCAGCGTCATAGATTCAACTTACGGTTCCACCTTAAACGCTGCAAAAGTTACATAGTGGGGTCTGTGGCCACCTTAAACGCTGGGGCAGTTTAAGGTCTGCTGTAGTTCTGTACTGGGGTCTGTGGTAACCTCATGTTTTCCAGTTCCACCTTAAACTCTGCTGTTGGTATGTACTGGGGTCTGTGGTAACCTCATGTTTTCGAGTTCCACCTTAAACTCTGCTGTTGGTATGTACTGGGGTCTGTGGTAACCTCATGTTTTCCAGTTCCACCTTAAACTCTGCTGTTGGTATGTACTGGGGTCTGTGGTAACCTCATGTTTTCCAGTTCCACCTTAAACTCTGCTGTTGGTATGTACTGGGGTCTGTGGTACTTCATATGTTTTCCAGTTCCACCTTAAACTCTGCTGTTGGTATGTACTGGGGTCTGTGGTAACGTCATGTTTTCCAGTTCCACCTTAAACTCTGCTGTTGGTATGTACTGGGGTCTGTGGTACTTCATATGTTTTCCAGTTCCACCTTAAACTCTGCTGTTGGTATGTACTGGGGTCTGTGGTAACCTCATGTTTTCCAGTTCCACCTTAAACTCTGCTGTTGGTATGTACTGGGGTCTGTGGTAACGTCATGTTTTCCAGTTCCACCTTAAACTCTGCTGTTGGTATGTACTGGGGTCTGTGGTAACCTCATGTTTTCCAGTTCCACCTTAAACTCTGCTGTTGGTATGTACTGGGTCTGTGGTAACCTCATGTTTTCCAGGTTCCACCTTAAACTCTGCTGTTGGTATGTACTGGGGTCTGTGGTAACCTCATGTTTTCCAGTTCCACCTTAAACTCTGCTGTTGGTATGTACTGGGGTCTGTGGTAACCTCATGTTTTCCAGTTCCACCTTAAACTCTGCTGTTGGTATGTACTGGGGTCTGTGGTAACCTCATGTTTTCCAGTTCCACCTTAAACTCTGCTGTTGGTATGTACTGGGGTGGAGAATGTAACCCAGTAACTCAGAGCTTATCAAGCTGTGGATGAATTCGACCAATCAGAAATAACAAAGGGCCCTTATGCTGTGACATCACAACCCTGATTACCTGTCAGGTGGTCTAGTTTATAGGAAGTGTTGCTGGTTAGATGTTCTACTGTGTTCAGTGTATATATATATATATATAATGTCTGTCTGTCTGTCTGTCTGTCGCAGGTGAGCTGGGGGTCCAGCAGAACGCTCCTCTGCGCTGTCTCTTCGGTAAGACCCCCTGTAAGGACAACTCGGACTGCGTGCTCTTCGCTCACGTGTGTGACGGAGAGGAAGACTGCGCTGACGGTTCTGATGAAGCTGAATGTGACACGGTGTGCAGGAAAGGTCAGTGAGAGGTCAGGGTTCAGCAGTGGTTACGATCTACAGGACCAGGGAATGCATGTGCCGTAGAATGTATTTATTCAGTATTTACTCAGTATTTATTCAGTATTGTTTTAGTATTTGCTTCAGTATTGTTTTAGTATTTACTCAGTATTTGTTTCAGTATTATTACCGTATTCATTGAGTGTTTTATCAGTATTGTTTTCGTATTCATTCTTTATTCGTTTCAGTATTTACTCAGTATTTGTTTCAGTATTTGTTTCAGTATTCATTCAGTGTTTATTCAGTATTGTTTCCTTATTCATTCTTTATTCGTTTCAGTATTTACTCAGTATTTGTTTCAGTATGTGCCATACTAAGTATTAATTCAGTATTCATTCTATATTTATTAAGTAGTGTTTCAGTACTCATTAAGTGTTTATTTAGTATTTATTTAGTATTTATTCAGTATTTAAATTGTTCTGATGTTCTACATAGAAGGTATGAGCCCCCCCCCCCTTACACTCTATGATCTGCTCCTACAATGAAGCGCTGTCCTTGTTTGTTGAGCTCATGAATATTTAGATGAGCTCTGCTCTGATTGGCTGAGGTGCCGTGGTGATCACACAGAAGCAACATAGACCAAATAAAATGAGTCTCTGTGTAAATAAGCTCCACCCACATACTATTTAGTTAGCTCTGCTGGTTGCTTGGAGTTAAAGATGTTGGAAGTTCAGGAGCTGGTTTGGGGAATTCTCCGTTCCACCTTAAACTCTGCTGCAGGTACACGCTGGTGTCTGTACGAGCTGCAGTGTTTAAGGTGGAACATTAGATGAAGAATGTGGTGAATAGGAACCTCAGCCTGGTCAGATCTGCACCAGTGAGTGTTAATCTGATCTCAGGTCAGTTCCAGTAAGGGTAATGTTGTGGTATGAATCTGATCTCAGGTCAGTACCAGAGAGTGTAATTAATTCTGTTGTGTGTAATTCTGATCCCAGGTCAGTGCCAAAATATAATTATTCCTGTTATGTTTAAATCTGACCTCCGGTCAGTTCCCTTGAGTGTAATTGAATCTGTATTGTGTAAATCTGATCCCAGCTCAGTTCCAGGGAGTGTAATTAGTTCTGTTAATCTGATTCCAGGTCAGTACCAGTGTGATTAATTATGTTGTATGTATATCTGATTCCAGATTAGTTTGTGTGATTATGTTGTATGTAAATCTGATTCCAGATCAGTTCCAGTGTGATTATGCTGTATGTAAATCTGATTCCAGCTCAGTACCAGTGTGATTATGCTGTATGTAAATCTGATTCCAGATCAGTTCCAGTGTGATTATGTTGTATGTAAATCTGATTCCAGATCAGTTCCAGTGTGATTATGTTGTATGTAAATCTGATTCCAGATCAGTTCCAGTGTGATTATGCTGTATGTAAATCTGATTCCAGCTCAGTACCAGTGTGATTATGTTGTATGTAAATCTGATTCCAGATCAGTTCCAGTGTGATTATGTTGTATGTAAATCTGATTCCAGATCAGTTCCAGTGTGATTATGTTGTATGTAAATCTGATTCCAGATCAGTTCCAGTGTGATTAATTCTGTTGTATGTAAATCTGATTCCAGATCAGTTCCAGTGTGATTATGTTGTATGTAAATCTGATTCCAGATCAGTTCCAGTGTGATTAATTCTGTTGTATGTAAATCTGATTCCAGATCAGTTCCAGTGTGATTAATTCTGTTGTATGTAAATCTGATTCCAGATCAGTTCCAGTGTGATTATGTTGTATGTAAATCTGATTCCAGATCAGTTTGTGTGATTAATTCTGTTGTATGTAAATCTGATTCCAGATCAGTTCCAGTGTGATTAATTCTGTTGTATGTAAATCTGATTCCAGATCAGTTCCAGTGTGCGCACGGTAGGATGTGTATAGACCAGAGTCAGGTGTGTGACGATGTGGCTCAGTGCCAGGACCG
>CM038725.1:37198502-37203823 GCA_021613375.1 Megaleporinus macrocephalus
GACGTGGACGAGTGCGCGGAGACCCCAGCGGCGTGCGCGCACTCCTGTGTTAACTCGGTCGGGTCGTTCCAGTGCTCCTGCCATGGCGGCTACGTTCTGGAGCCTGATGGACGTAACTGCTCGGCCGCAGGTGAGAACCAGGGGGTGATGGACAGCCTGTGAAGCCGGTGGTCTCCTGTTGTGTTGACGTTCATCACGTTCTTCCATAGTTCCATGTAATGATGTGCTCACCATTAGCCTTAACTCTGGTTCCTGCGTTCTCTGTGATCTCCTGACCCTCAGAGTTGGCTCTCCGGCTCTCACAGAAGCAGTAGCAGAAGTTTTGGACACAGCTCTGGACACTAACTTGGGCATGCACCAGCTTGGCCAATGCTTCCAATCTTGGTTGACCAACATCAGAAGGCTGGTCAACCATTGTGACCATGCTCGTCTTATCAGTGTGGCCAAACTGACAGGACCAGGCTTGCTTGACCAGCTTGGTTAACCATTGCATGACCAACGTTAGAGTGTCTGAACTGGTTGCACGGCTATCTTGACCACTCTGGTTAACCTACTATAACGAGTCAATGGGTCATCTCTGCATTCCAGGTGAGTCATACCTGCTGGCCGCTGTCCAGTCTGAGATGCTTCTGCTGGACCTGCAGACCTCCAGCCTGGACGTGCTGCTCTCCTCAGAAGCGCTGCCGGTTCTCTCGCTGGACTATGACTGGCGGGAGCGAAGGGTGTACTGGGTGGACGCCGAGGCAGTGAAGTGGATCACGCTGGACAGGAAGAGCAGAGGAGTTGTGGTCAGAGGTGAGCTGGTCCTACGTCAGTCCTCCTACTGTGAGAAGTGATAAGTCCACCTGTTTAGGTGCTCCAGACTTGAGACTTGGCCCTGTGGTCAGTAACTCTCTCTCTCTTCTCTTCCTTCAGGTGTGAGAGCTGGGGACGTGGCGGTGGACTGGGTGGGCCGGTGCCTGTACTGGACAGACAGAGGGGACGGTCAGATCAATGCTGTGGCGCTGGAGGGGTCCGAGCCGGTGGTGATAGTGGAGAAAGACGTGGAAGAGCTGCGTTCGCTGGCTCTGCTGCCTCAGGACGGGTGAGAACACAAGCAGCTGCATATGCAGCGATATGAGGGGGTCCCCTCCACCCCTGTCCCCACCCACCCCGAGTCCCCACCCCGAGTCCCCACCCCCTTGTTAGTTTACTCAATTATACACAGTCGTGTCACATTATTATGACCACGTCCTACTTTGGATGGTATCAGTGTTCTGGTCTGGGGAATGGTTTCATGACATTCTCTGGACCCTCTCATCCATGTGGAAGACCCTCTCAACCAGTCTGGGTCTGAATCCATCCTAGCAAATCACATACACCATACATGCTGATGGTCTTCTCTGGGGTGGATGGGATCTTCCAGCAAGATGATGAGACACGTCACACGACTAGAAATGTCCCACATTGGTTGGAAGATCTGACCAAGGCGTCCAAGTACTACCTAACTCCCCAGACTTGAACCCAACTGAGCATCTGTGGGACCACCTGGATGGTGGTGTTGGCTCTATGGATCCTCCTCCACGCTCCCTCCAGCAGCTGTTGGATGAACTGCAGTCAGCATGATACCTCCAGATACCTGTGACCACCTACCAGGACCTTACTGAGTCTCCCAGTCCGTCTATGTCTTGTCCATGTGTTCACAGCTTGTTGACTACAATAAATAAGGAATGAATTTAATTAGATTGTTGGTCTCCGTGTGTGTCAGGCTGATGTTCTGGTCAGAAACTGGGGATGAGGCTCAGATAGAGAGAGCGGGGATGGATGGATCGGACAGACGAGTGCTGGTGCAGGACTCCGTTCTCTGGCCTGTGGGTTTGGCTGTGGACGCGCTGAAGGAGCGCCTCTACTGGACGGACGAGAAACTGCACTGTATTGGTTCTGCCACGCTGGACGGCGACGACGTTAAGGTACCAAATGACTTTTCTGGTTTTAAACACTCTGTCCACTCACTGTCCACTCTATTAGACACTGTTACTACTGGCTGCTCCACCTTGTAGATGTAAAGTCAGAGACAGTAGCTCAGAAGGCCGCCCACAGGACACTGTTGTCTGGATAGTTTTGGTTGGTGGACAATGTGCCTGCTCGGTGGTGGTTCTGTGAGGGTCCTGACCATTAAAGAACACAGAGAATCAGATGAACTAGACTGTGTGTTGATACTAGGAGGTGGTTTTAATGTTATGGCTGACTGTATGCCATCAGATTCCTAGCAACTACCTGGAACACCATGCCCACCAACCAGGTGATGAGCACAGTCAAACTAATAAATACTGTATATACAATAATGGTTCATATCTTAGTTTCTACAGCTGATGGAGACGCCCAGCCCCTTCTCCGTGTCCGTGTCCGGTGACGTGGTCTACTGGTCAGACGTTCAGAGGGGAGTCGTCCTGAAGGCCCACAAAACTACAGGCAAACAGTCGCAGGTCCTGCTCGAGCGGCCCGGTCAGCCCGTCCGCCTCAAGGCAAGCGTCTACTTTTACTTTGTTCCAGACGAACTAGATTGGCGCGTCTCCTGTGAGAGCGGCGAGACGGGGTTGGTTCTCCGTGGGGTTGGTTCTCCGTGGGGAGGTGGGCAGCGTAGCGTAACCACAGGAGGTCTAACGTTCATACGGAAATAAGAAATCTCAGTTTAAATCTCGGAGTAAATCTCGGTGCAAGTCACTGAGGTGGGAGTGACCGCTTGATTTACTCACTCTGCCTTTACTCCAAAGAGTGAGAACGTCTAATTTGGTCTTTGTTTTCACCCAAAACATCTACTTTGTGGTCTCCAGCAGACATAACGTGTCAGTGTTTCAGTCGTTACAGTTTACGATGAAGTGAAAACTCCCTTTTCCCACACGCCGCTTCGGCTTTTACCCCCCGGGGCAGTTCACGCAGGGTTAATGTAACCTGCTGATGTTTTCGAGTCACTGAGAAACCCTCTGCATGTAGAGCTGTCCGAATACTATTGAATACTATCATGTGTATGCAGGTTCAGTGTTGGTGGTCGTGTGTTTGGGGTCTACTGTAACAGACTTGCGTGCCTCAATTTGTCCTAAAACATCCACTCCTGTATCTTTAAGCCCCGCCCCCTGATGGGCCTAGTGTCCTTCCATTGGTCAGCTTGCCCCACTCTGTTCTGGTTGGTCAGCTGAAGGAGCCGTTTCACCCTTACATGGCCTTCAAGAGAGTCTGGTTGCTGTGGGAGGGTTAGCACAGCTTCCCAGTAGGCGGGCAATAAGGACTCTGTTATGTGATGACATCACCTTGTAACAGAGAATAGTGCTGGAATTCAGCGTGACCTCTAAAATGACCTTCACTCCGATCTGTAAGCAGGTGGTTCACCCGCTGTTGCAGCCGAGTGTGGAGAACCCCTGCGTGTCGAGTAGATGTTCTCACCTGTGCGTGTTGGCACCTGGCCTGAAGGGGGTGTGCAAGTGTCCCTCCGAACTCGTGCTGGACGAGGACAAGCGGACGTGCTCCAAACCCAAAGACTCCAGCTTCCTGCTGCTGCTGTCCCCGACTGCAGTAACACAGGTACGTAACCCTGACAACGCCCACACCTGAACACTGCAGTAACACAGGTACGTAACCCTGACCACGCCCACGCCTGAACACTGCAGTAACACAGGTACGTAACCCTGACCACGCCCACTTTTGAACACTGCAGTAACACAGGTACGTAACCCTGACCACGCCTACACCTAAACACTGCAGTAACACAGGTACGTAACCCTGACCACGCCTACGCCTGAACACTGCTGTAACACAGGTACGTAACCCTGACAACGCCCACACCTGAACACTGCAGAAACACAGGTACGTAACACTGACCACACCCACTTTTGAACACTGCAGTAACACAGGTACGTAACCCTGACCACGCCCACACCTGAGCACTGCAGTAACACAGGTACGTAACCCTGACCACGCCTACGCCTGAACACTGCTGTAACACAGGTACGTAACCCTGACAACGCCCACACCTGAACACTGCAGAAACACAGGTACGTAACACTGACCGCACCCACTTTTGAACACTGCAGTAACACAGGTACGTAACCCTGACCACGCCCACACCTGAGCACTGCGGTAACACAGGTACGTAACCCTGCCCACGCCTACGCCTGAACACTGCAGTAACACAGGTATGTAACCCTGACCACGCCCACACCTGAACACTGCAGTGACACAGGTACGTAACCCTGACCACGCCCACACCTGAACACTGCAGTAACACGGGTACGTAACCCTGAATACTCCTACACCTGAACACTGCAGTAACACAGGTACGTAACCCTGACCACGCCCACACCTGAACACTGCAGTGACACAGGTACGTAACCCTGACCACGCCCACACCTGAACACTGCAGTGACACAGGTACGTAACCCTGACCACGCCCACACCTGAACACTGCAGTAACACAGGTACGTAACCCTGACCACGCCCACACCTGAACACTGCAGTAACACAGGTACGAGAGTCTGAGAGCTGGTGTGATGGTGGAGTGCTGTGTTCCAGGTGACCCTGCAGAGCAGGTATGCAGGTGTGGGTCTCCAGACTTGGCCGGAGCACCAGAAGATCGAGCTGGCCCATGTGACGGACCTGAAGACGCTGGACCTGGTCGTTCAGGACCGCGCCCTGTACGTGTGGGACGCGGGCCGACCGGCTGTGAGTCTGTTCAGGTTGAAGGACGGGGCAGCATCGCCGAGCGGGACGCTGGTCAGCCTGCTGGAGGACACGCTGACCGCCATGGCGGTGGACTGGGTCACTCTGAATCTGTACTGGAGCAGCAGCGGTCAGCCCGGCCTGCGGGTCACGGAGGATAAGGGCGCTCACACCGCTCTCCTCCTGCGGGACGAGGTCAGGAACGTGAGCTCACTCACCCTGCAGCCCGCCGCCGGACGCATGTGCTTCACTAACAGCGTCCAGCTCAACAGGGTCCAGCTGGAGTGCTCTCACATGGACGGACAGAACCGGAGCGTGGTGTGGGTGGACGCGGTCCGGCCGGTCTCTCTGAGTCTGTCTGAGGAAGAGGGCAGGCTGTACTGGGCTGATACCGGTGAGTGACCGCTCTGTTATATTAGTGTTGAGTCTGGACTCTCTGCAGGTGTGTGCAGGTACGTTGTCAGTATGGATAATGATATAAGGGGTCAGAGGTCACCAACACCTGCTGTCCTGGAGGGGCTAGTTCCAAAACACTGTCTTCCACACCTGCTCCAGATATCTGTCTGAGTGTGTGATCGTACATAGATGTGTATGTATGTGTGTGTGTGTACATAGGTGTGTGATGTGTA
>CM038725.1:37204823-37219823 GCA_021613375.1 Megaleporinus macrocephalus
CCATTGATAACGCTGTGTCTGCTGAGTAGCCTCTGTTAGCGCTGCAGCTCCTGTGCTGAGAAACTAAACCTGTAGATTTGATTTATGAGGAGAAACTCAGATCAGCTGCAGCTCAACATGAAGAGAACTGAAGAAGCAGGAGGAAATGAAAAGAAACCTCATCACTCGCATCTCTGGTCCTGCGCTCAAGTTCATCCACCTGCGGAATAAAACACACCCAGTCAGACCAGTGCTCAGTTTACAGTGGAGAAAGTTCACTCAGCTCAGGATGGGGGTCTTACTGGGGCTGCAGTGGTCAGATACAGGCAGCCCAACACCAACACAGCAGACTTCATCCTCTCAGCCTAGTTAACCAACACCAGCCAGCACGTTAACACATCAACTGAGTTTATATACAACATCCTAACACAGTGAAGACCAGTCTTACCAGTTAGTACCACCACAGCTTCAACCTCGTCCTGAAACCTGAACACCCTCTCAAACCCCCTCACTTTAAAACACTGATCCGTTCAGGAATATCCAATCAGAGAGCAGAGCTCGGCCGGAATTCCAGAATCTTAATTACGAAACTTCAACCCAAAAAAGTCAACACAGCTAATGAAGCTGGAGAACCACAGGTGGTTTCTGGAGTTCACCATGAAAACCTCTAATTAACCTTCTGGCTTCACTCACTGGGTGTTGCTGCTATTGAACAATCAGATCTACAGGTCACGTCCCATCAGTACAATTTCAAAACCTCTGACTGTCTGCCCCAACACGAGCACCAGCAGGACCTGCTAGCTCACGCTGAACCCTCAGAACCTCCTCAGATACGGCCCTCAGGAACACCACCACCACAGCCTTCCCAGAACTGTAACAAACAAACCTCCACCCAGAGCGGCAGCCACACCACACACTGATACAGACACCCACCGGCCGCTTTATCAGAAACACCCACCCTGTACTACCACCCACCGGCCAATTTATCAGAAACACCCACCCAGTACTACCACCCACCGGCCACTTTATCAGAAACACCCCACCTGTACTGCCACCCACCGGCCACTTTATCAGAAACACCCCACCCAGTACTACCATCCCACCGGCCACTTTATCAGAACACCATCTGTACTATCACTCACTGGCCACTTTATCAGGAAAAACCACATCCTGTACTACCACTCACTGGCCACTTTATCAGAAACACCCACCAAGTACTACCACCACACCGGCCACTTTATCAGAACACCCATCCTGTACTATCACTCACTGGCCACTTTATCAGAAACACCCACCCTGTACTACCACCCACCGGCCACTTATCAGAAACACCCACCCTGTACTACACTCACCGACCACTTTATCAGAAACACCCACCCTGTACTGCCACTCACGGCCCACTTTATCAGAAAACACCCACCCAGTACTACCACCCACCGGCCACTTTATCAGAAACACCCACCCAGTACTACCACTCACCGACCACTTTATCAGAAACACCCACCCTGTACTACCACCCACCGGCCACTTTATCAGAAACACCCACCCTGTACTGCCACTCACCGGCCACTTTATCAGAAACACCCACCCTGTACTACCACCCACCGGCCAATTTATCAGAAACACCCACCCAGTACTACCACCCACCGGCCACTTTATCAGAAACACCCACCCAGTACTGCCACTCACCGGTCACTTTATCAGAAACACCCACCCTGTACTACCACCCACCGGCCAATTTATCAGAAACACCCACCCAGTACTACCACCCACCGGCCACTTTATCAGAAACACCCACCCTGTACTGCCACTCACCGGCCACTTTATCAGAAACACCCACCCTGTACTGCCACTCACCGGTCACTTTATCAGAAACACCCACCCAGTACTACCACCCACCGGCCACTTTATCAGAAACACCCACCCAGTACTACCACCCACCGGCCACTTTATCAGAAACACCCACCCAGTACTACCACCCACCGGCCACTTTATCAGAAACACCCACCCTGTACTGCCACTCACCGGCCACTTTATCAGAAACACCCACCCTGTACTGCCACTCACCGGTCACTTTATCAGAAACACCCACCCAGTACTACCACCCACCGGCCACTTTATCAGAAACACCCACCCTGTACTGCCACTCACCGGTCACTTTATCAGAAACACCCACCCTGTACTACCACCCACCGGCCACTTTATCAGAAACACCCACCCTGTACTACCACCCACCGGCCAATTTATCAGAAACACCCACCCTGTACTGCCACCCACCGGCCACTTTATCAGAAACACCCACCCTGTACTACCACCCACCGGCCAATTTATCAGAAACACCCACCCAGTACTACCACCCACCGGCCACTTTATCAGAAACACCCACCCTGTACTGCCACTCACCGGCCACTTTATCAGAAACACCCACCCTGTACTACCACCCACCGGCCAATTTATCAGAAACACCCACCCAGTACTGCCACTCACCGGTCACTTTATCAGAAACACCCACCCAGTACTACCACCCACCGGCCACTTTATCAGAAACACCCACCCAGTACTACCACCCACCGGCCACTTTATCAGAAACACCCACCCTGTACTGCCACTCACCGGCCACTTTATCAGAAACTCCCACCTGCTTACAGCCAGCGGCCACTTTATCAGAAACACCCACCCTGTACTGCCACTCACCGGTCACTTTATCAGAAACACCCACCCAGTACTACCACCCACCGGCCACTTTATCAGAAACACCCACCCAGTACTACCACTCACCGACCACTTTATCAGAAACACCCACCCTGTACTACCACCCACCGGCCACTTTATCAGAAACACCCACCCTGTACTGCCACCCACCGGCCACTTTATCAGAAACACCCACCCAGTACTACCACCCACCGGCCACTTTATCAGAAACACCCATCCTGTACTATCACTCACTGGCCACTTTATCAGAAAAACACATCCTGTACTACCACTCACTGGCCACTTTATCAGAAACACCCACCCAGTACTACCACCCACCGGCCACTTTATCAGAAACACCCATCCTGTACTATCACTCACTGGCCACTTTATCAGAAAAACACATCCTGTACTACCACTCACTGGCCAGTTTATCAGAAACACCCACCCTGTACTACCACCCACCGGCCACTTTATCAGAAACACCCACCCTGTACTACCACCCACCGGCCACTTTATCAGAAACACCCACCCTGTACTACCACCCACCGGCCACTTTATCAGAAACACCCACCCTGTACTACCACTCACTGGCCACTTTATCAGAAACACCCACCCTGTACTACCACCCACCGGCCACTTTATCAGAAACACCCACCCTGTGCTACCACTCACCGGCCACTTTATCAGAAACACCCACCCTGTACTACCACCCACCGGCCACTTTATCAGAAACACACATCCTGTACTACCACCCACCGGCCACTTTATCAGAAACACACATCCTGTACTACCACTCACTGGCCACTTTATCAGAAACACCCACCCAGTACTACCACCCACCGGCCACTTTATCAGAAACACCCACCCTGTACTACCACTCACCGGCCAATTTATCAGAAACACCCACCCTGTACTACCACCCACCGGCCACTTTATCAGAAACACACATCCTGTACTACCACTCACTGGCCACTTTATCAGAAACACCCACCCAGTACTACCACCCACCGGCCACTTTATCAGAAACACACATCCTGTACTACCACTCCCTGGCCAGTTTATCAGAAACACCCACCCAGTACTACCACCCACCGGCCACTTTATCAGAAACACCCACCCTGTACTGCCACTCACTGGCCACTTTATCAGAAACACACATCCTGTACTACCACTCACTGGTCACTTTATCAGAAACACACATCCTGTACTACCACTCACCGGCCACTTTATCAGAAACACCCACCCTGTACTGCCACTCACTGGCCACTTTATCAGAAACACCCACCCTGTACTGCCACTCACTGGCCACTTTATCAGAAACACCCACCCTGTACTACCACTCACTGGCCACTTTATCAGAAACACCCACCCTGTACTACCACTCACTGGCCACTTGATCAGAAACACCCACCCTGTATTACCACTCACTGGCCACTTTATCAGAAACACCCACCCTGTACTGCCACTCACTGGCCACTTTATCAGAAACACACATCCTGTACTACCACTCACTGGCCACTTTATCAGAAACACCCACCCAGTACTACCACTCACTGGCCACTTTATTAGAAACACCCGCCCTGTACTACCACTCACTGGCCACTTAATTAGAAACACCCACCCTGTACTACCACTCACTGGCCACTTTATCATAAACACCCATCCTGTACTGCCACTCACTGGCCACTTGATCAGAAACACCCACCCTGTATTACCACTCACTGGCCACTTTATCATAAACACCCACCCTGTACTGCCACTCACTGGCCACTTTATCAGAAACACCCATCCTGTACTATCACTCACTGGCCACTATCAGAAACACCAACCCTGTACTACCACTCACTGGCCACTTTATCAGAAACACCAACCCTGTACTACCACTCACTGGCCACTTTATCAGAAACACCCACCCTGTACTACCACTCACTGGCCACTTGATCAGAAACACCCACCCTGTACTACCACCCACCGGCCACTTTATCAGAAACACCCACCCTGTACTACCACGCACTGGCCACTTTATCAGAAACACCCACCCTGTACTACCACTCACTGGCCACTTTATCAGAAACATCCACCTTGTATTTCCACTCACTGGCCATTTTATTAGAAACACACACCTTGTGCTTCCACTAACTGGCCATTTTATTAGAAACACCATATATTACACTTCCAATAGCTGGCCACTTTATTAGAAACACCTACCTTGTACTGTATTAATATTGATCAGACATGAAGAATCAGACTGAAATGAAACACCTGAGGAAACACAAACACACCTGAGACCACAGAGCCTCAGCCAGATTCCTGACAGGTGAGATCAAAGTAAACAGGTTAAAGAGGGAGACGCCCTCGTTAGTGTTTCACCACATTTCACTACAGACGCTCAGCCGGTTCCGGAAAATCACCGAGCGGAGCAGGTCAGTCAGCGGGGAGGGTCAGCGGGGGATTTCACACTCTCTCACAGGTCAAAGGTCAGCGATGTGGACAGCAGCTCCGTCTCCTGTCTGTCTCCGTGTTTCTGAGAGTGTCCCCCACACAGTCCTCTTACCATCAGAGGACATTACAATACAGTTACTTACACGTCTGCGCTGTGAGACAGACATTATATACTCAGTACTGCTCCACATTACATACTCAGGTACTCAGTACTGCTCCACATTACATACTCAGGTACTCAGTACTGTCCCACATTATATACTCAGGTACTCAGTACTGTCCCCACATTATATACTCAGGTACTCAGTACTGTCCCCACATTATATACTCAGGGACTCAGTATTGTCCCCACATTATATACTCAGGTACTCAGTACTGACCCACATTATATACTCAGGTACTTAGTACTAACCCACATAATATACTCGAGTACTCAGTACTGCCCCACATTATATACTCAGGTACTCAGTACTGCCCCACATTATATACTCAGGTACTCAGTACTGTCCCCACATTATATACTCAGGTACTCGGTACTGCCCCCACATTATATACTCAGGTACACAGTACTGTCCCACATTATATACTCAGATACTCAGTACTGCCCCCACATTATATACTCAGATACTCAGTACTGCCCCCACATGATATACTCAAGTACTCAGTACTACTCCACATTATATATTTAGATACTCAGTACTGCCCCCCCACATTATATACTCAGGTACTCAGCACTGCCCCACATTATATACTCAGGTACTCAGTACTGCCCAACATTATATACTCAAGTACTCGGTACTGCCTCACATTATATACTCAAGTACTCAGTACTGTCCCCACATTATATACTCAGGTACTTAGTACTGACCCACATTATATACTCAGGTACTCAGTACTGCCCTGAGCTGCACATCACTTTAAGAGGAATGGGCGGAGCTAGACTACTGCAGGCTGAACACAACTGCTGTATCCTGAATGGGCTCATAGTTGTGACATCACAAACATCACACTGAAGAACAAACCACGCGTCACTACGTTGGTTAATCAAATGACTTTTTTTTTTTTTTTTTAAATGGAACAAAAACAATACTGTTACAGAAGCCAGTCAGTACACGCCACATGTTTAACGCGGGACGTTAATAAAGGTGATCTTTAAAACAGTGAATAAATAAATTGTGTATTTGCGCACAGTTTACGTTCTGACCAGTTTATTTAAAAGAACTTAATCGATTCCAACGAAAAATAATAATAATAATAAAGAAAAAACGACTTTTTCTTAAAATACAACTCCGATAGCTGGTTAATCACGAGGCGTTGCCACGGTTTCTCTCGGCGGCCTGTACAGCACACTTCACGAGCCCACTGCTTCTCCAATAACTTAAATAATCACTTTAAAAGTGCAAAGTCATGATGCATACATGGCAAGTCCATGAGTAAGACAACAGTCAATGATACAGTTCACATTTCCTTTTGTGCAATATTCACAAGAATGTTCTAGTGGGGGGGGTGGGGGGGAGACAAAGAGGGGGGGGAGAGGGACACTATGATTTCTGTTCTGCCCCGGTGGCAGTTTGAGGGGTGCTTTCCGGCTTCGCGATCTGATAGGTGATGAGATACTCTGGATAGGCCTGAAAAACAAAACAACAACAAAAGCATTTACTGAGACTTGCAGCTTGACTACGATGTACAGGGGGTCTTGGAACTGGGGGGTCTTGGTACTGGGGGAAGTTGATTTGACAGCTATTTGTTAGCCAGCTAGGTGGACAGTGTCACGGTCATGCCACAAGAAAGCACAGTGACTCTGAGTGCTAGGTCAGTGGTGGGAACTTGCGGGGGAAGGTTCATTTAAAGGGACGTATGTTCTGTGGGATCTGTCTACCCTGTCCCTGGGAGGACAATGGGAGGACATTCTGAACGGTTATTCCTGGCTGTCTATGAATAGGACAAGAGCAGTTGTTGCTTCTGTACCTAATTTAGACAGGACGTCTGTTAACCGAGCTTAGAAGCAAAGTCTGTTCTGCAGACACAAAGCTGGACTTCCTGGTTCAAGTCTTCAATAAAGAGACGGGGGCCAAATTCTTCAGAAGCTGGACATGCAACTTTCATACCTTGACTTTAGACTAGACATGTGACTTCCTTGTTTTGCCTTGAGCTAGTTATAGGACTTGCCTGTCTTGACTTGGACAAGATCTGGTACTTGCTGGTCTCGCATTGGACAAGATTTGGGACTGATTAGTTATGCCTTGGATTAGATTTGGGACTTTCCTGCCTTGGCTTGGACAAGATTTGGGACTGATTAGTTATGCCTTGGATTAGATTTGGGACTTTCCTGCCTTGCCTTGGACAAGATCTGGGACTTGCCGGTCTTGCCTTGGACAAGATTTAGGACTGATTAGTTAAGCCTTGTATTAGACTTAGGACTTGCCTGCCTTGCGTTGGAAACATTTGGGACTTACTTGTTATGCCTGGGATTAGATTTGGGACTTGCCTGCCTTGCCCTGGACAAGATCTGGGACTTGCCTGCCTTGCCTTGGACAAGATCTGGGACTTGCCTGCCTTGCCTTGGACAATATTTAGGACTGATTAGTTAAGACTTGTATTAGACTTGGGACTTGCCTGCCTTGTCTTAGACAAGATCTGGGACTTGCCGGCCTTGCCTTGGACAAGATTTGGGACTTGCTTGTTATGCCTTGGATTAGACTCGGGATTTGCCTGGCTTGCCTTAGACAAGATCTGGGACTTCCCTGTCTTGCCTTGAACAAGATTTGGGACTGATTAGTTATGCCTTGGATTAGATTTGGGATTTGCCTGCTTCAAGTCTGGTCCCAGACAAAAAAGGCAAGTCCCAAGTTTATTCCAAAGTCAGACAAAATCTGGGACTTAATTGTTTTAGCTTGGATTATATTTGGGACTTACTTGTTATGCCTTGGATTAGATTTGGGATTTGCCTGCCTTAAATCTGGTCCCAGACAAGAAAGGCAAGTCCCAAGTTTATTCCAAAGTCAGACAAGATCTTAGACTTGCCAGCCTTGCCTTGGATTAGATTTGGGATTTACTTGTTTTGCCTTGGATTAGATTTGGGATTTGCCTGCCTCAAGTCTGGTCCCAGACAAGAAAGGCAAGTCCCAAGTTTATTCCAAAGTTAGACAAGATCTGGGACTTACTTGTTTTAGCTTGGATTATATTTGGGACTTGCCTGTCTTGTCTTGAACAAGACTTGGATCTTGCCCTGCCACTTGCCTTGCAACTCACTTGTCTTGACTTTGGAATAAACTTGGGACTTGTCCTTCTTGTCTTGGACCAGACTTGAAACTTGCCCTTCTTGTCTTGGACCAGACTTGAAACTTGCCCTTCTTGTCTTGGACCAGACTTGAAACTTGCCCTTCTTGTCTTGGACTAAACTTGAAACTTGCCCTTCTTGTCTTGCACCAGACTTGAAACTTGCCCTTATTGTCTTGGACCAGACTTGAAACTTGCCCTTCTTGTCTTGGACCAGACTTGAAACTTGCCTGTCTTATCTTGGCACGTCCTTCGTTTACTTTGGACTGCACATGGACCTGGACTGGACCAGCCCAGCTTGGGTTAAACACCAGGACTTACAACTTACTTGTTCTTACAATGACCTGCTTTCACTTCTAGGCAAACTTCTCAAACTTCTTAATGGACTCTAGAGTAGTGAGTGTATCTAATGTGTCTCCTCAGGTGTATCTGTACCTGCTCTCCTCTGTAGATGACATACTCTGCGTATGCCAGGCCGTTGACGCTGGGCCTCCCGATAACAGAGTGATGACCTGGAGGAGCGTGAGCCATCTTCATAGCACTGAACTGCAGGAAGGACTTGCCCAGTGTTACCCTGCAGAACAGCATCTGCCTGTACATACAAACCCACACAGGTATTACTAAACCCACCCGTACACGACAACACACCAGATGGTTAACGGTGGTCATCACGATCATATTAATATTTGTATCAATATATATTTCTGATGTCTTACCTGTGGCACAGGTAGCAGGAGCGGTCTTTGTGTGTAGGGCAGCCGGTTCCTCCGCCGATGCCGTAAACATACTGGTTGCTCTTGGAGGAGTTTTCAGCAAAGTAGATCCCCGCCCCAAACATGCCTCCGATGTAGGCGTGCCGCTCATCAAAGCCTTTATGTATGATGGCGTTTATGAAGGGTGAACCTGGACCACACAAATAAAACAGAGGAGCTCATAGGTACACCGGCGGTCAGTGATGGACACGAGGTCTACACGAGGTCTTGATGATGTTGTTTACCAGAGAAACATATTTTCATGGTTTCTGATCATAGTGAACATCAGCTATGGTAGTTAGCCTAGTGTGTGATGGAGATGTTCTGATCTTCTCAGTCACGTCTTTAACAACACATCAGAGACAGCACGCTCATGATCAGGTAGCAGTGGTTTGTAGCCTCAAGTGTGAGATAATAAATACCACGAATCTACTTACAACCAGAAGGTTTAATGAGTTCCCATAATAATCACCTGAACAGTGACAACCACTTTAAAATAAGAGAAGATATTTCCAATCCTGTCACTGGAGACCCCCAGAGTCTCCAAAAATACACCATCTCTTCCAACTCTCAACACACCCACCCCAGCAGATCACTGCTCACAAGGTTGGACTGAGAAGTTCTGCTTTCGGAGAGCAGTGGAGACGCACACATACTGCTATCGGTCCAACGGCAAAGCCTAAGACGATCTGCTTTTTGAGAACAAAAGGACCTGAGACGCACTACTTACTGAGAACAGTAGAACCTGAGATGGACTGTTTTTGGAGAACAGTAGAAACTGAGGACAGACTGCTTTTAGAGAAGAGTACAATCTGAGACAAACTGCTTTTGGAGAACAGTACAACCTCAGATGGATTGTTTTTGGAGAACAGTAGAACCTGAGACGGACTGTTTTTGGAGAACAACAGAACCTAAGATAGACTGCTTTTGGAGAACAGCAGAACCTGAGATAGACTACTTTTAAAGAACAGTAGAAACTGAGACGGACGGACTGTTTTTGGAGAACAACAGAACCTGAGATGGACTGGTTTTGGAGAACAGTAGAACCTGAGACGGACTGTTTTTGGAGAACAGTAGAAGATGAGGCGGATTGTTTTTGGAGAACAGAAGAGTCTGAGATGAACGGTGTTTGGAGAACAGTAGAAAATGAGATCGACGGACTGTTTTTGGAGAACAACAGAACCTGAGATGGACTGGTTTTGGAGAACAGCAGAACCTGAGATGGACGGACTGTTTTTGGAGAACAACAGAACCTGAGATGGACTGGTTTTGGAGAACAGTAGAACCTGAGGTGGACTGTTTTTGGAGAACAGTAGAACATGAGGCGGATTGTTTTTGGAGAACAGAAGAGTCTGAGATGGACTGTTTTTGGAGAACAGTAGAACCTGAGGTGGGCTGCTTTTGGGAACAGTGTAACCTGAGACTGACTGCTCACTGAGAACAGTAGAACCTGAGGTGGACTGCTTTAGTAGAACAGCAGAACCTCAGACAGAGTAAGTGTAAAGGCCGGGTGTGGAGCATTACCGTGGAACAGCATGCGCTCGTTATGATGATTGTGGTTCTCGTCAGCGATCTCCTTCTGCCGGTGAGTGTATCGCTCTCGTAACTTCTTATTCACCACCTTCTGGATCTGCACACACATATACCACCACCTCCAGTTACAGAACATTCCAGTAACACTGTTATATTGATACCTTACTGTAGATCAGTCCTCCTAATCCAGTTCCTGGGTCCCCACTTTCCTTACGTAGCTTCAAATATATAAACTCAGGACATCAGGACCAGGACATCAGGACAGGACATCAGGACCAGGACTTCAGTGTCTAAGACCTCCAAGACCCTACTGCTAGATTCTTGGTGATGGTGAAACTCTATACTGAACCTATTGGTGGGGCTCTTGTTCTGATTTCGTCAGAACTCTGTTCACCTTGATGACGTTGTATCTGCTGAAGACTCCTCCAGCGTTCCCGCCGTCTCTGTGCTCACGGATCGTACTCTGCATCTGCAACGAACACAGAATCCAAACGTTTCACGCAATGAATGATCCCACCATGTCGGAAACCTCTCGCTAAACAAAACGAAGGCCTGTTTGTTTACCTCCTCCTCCACGGACTGGAACTCCTTGTCGTCGGGCGGCAGGTCGATGAGGACGGTGCCCTGGGCGGTGCAGTGGAAGGCCAGGTAGGGGTTCGCACCTGCAACACAAACATCACACACAGCAGGACAGTTAAAGGAACTGTATTCTAGAGGAACAGCACCAGAATAATACAGGGGTCTCTCTTAAGGTGGTGGGATTTAAGGAGCCCCAGTGGAGTCACAGTATTATGACCACTTCCTAATTTGGACAACTTGGTTCTAAACCCATCCTTGCAGATCACGTACACCATACATGCTGATGGTCTTCTCTGGGGCGGATGGGATCTTCCAGCAAGACGATAAGACACGTCCCACGGCTAGAAATGTCCAACATTAGTTGGAAGAGCTGACCAAGACCCCCAAGTACTTCCCTGGACGCCTAATTCCCCAGACTTGAACCCAACTGAGCATCTGTAGGACCACCTAGATGGTGGTGTTGTCTATATGGATCCTCCTCCATGCTCCCTCTAGCAGCTGTGGGATGCACTGCAGACACCTCCAGATACCTGTGACCACCTACCAGGACCTCACCAAGCTACTATCACACCATCAATCAAGTGCACCAGGACGGGCATGGACTCACCCTGCTGCCCACCCAGCAGCCTCTCGATGCCTTTGATAAGTTTGTGTCTGTGTCCGTAAGCGTTTATACCGATTTCCTTCAACTCCTCGTGTCCCATATCGGCCAGCACGTCCAGAGTGATCTACAGAGACAGCAGGACAGTGGAATCAGTCACACTAGTGAATCACACTCAGCGTGCAAAGCTCAGGAACATCAGAGGAACGAAGTGTGTTGGAGAAACTAGATCACGCTCAGTCACTCTGAGGAGACCGACACAGCCTCACCTGCTCGCGTTCGAAGATGTCTCTGAGGTGCTCGAGACCCAGACTCTTCAGGAACTGACTGATGTTCATATCCAACACAGCTACTGCAGAGCAAACGTTAGCATTAGCACAGATTTTGAAGATGCTGACAATCAGCGAGAGTTGGGCTATAAATAAATAAATAAATAAATAAATAAATAAATAAATAATAACAAAGCCCCTCTATCACCTAAAATCACCAAAGCCTCTATACTGCCCCTCTGGACACAGCAGGGTAATACGGTGAGCTCAGTCTTATGATATCCAAAATAGTAACTTTACAGGAGGGGAAAAAAACGTTCCCAAATTTCAATGCAAGTCAATGGAACCGAAATGTTTTCCAAGTGATTTTGAAGCCTTTCTATTGGTCCATTCATCATGAAATTGTCAGCCAATGTAAACGGCGGCTGCTGCGTTCCAACAACATAAAAAAATAAAAATGGACCAAAATTGTTGATAGTTCTTCTTTCAACAGCGATGATAACGGATATTTGGATAAATCAGTAAAATGTATCAGCTCAGGAACTTCCTATGATTATTCTCTCTCACCCTCGCCCTCTTTCCTCTCGGTCCCGGACGCTCCGTCCGCTGGGCCCGTGGCTCCCCCGCTAGCCCCGCCGCTGGCCCCGTCGCTCAGAGGCCCCGCCAGGTTATCGATGCTGGAGGCGGCGGAGAGGCAGGAAGGCGTAGAGGCGGGCGAGATCAAAGCGGCACTCAGAACCGTGGCCTGCGGCTTAAAACAGCTGGGCAGGGCGTCGGGGGGCATAGCGTCCATCAGCAGCGCACGGATATCATCAGCCTGGTTAGAGCGCAGGAGGCGGGGTTTAATATTTATAATGATCAGAAATCTGCACGTAAGTAATAACAAATAATACTACATAACATTATGTGTTAACTGTTTACACAACATTAGCACAACATTACCAAAGTGTTAGGAATGTAAGTGGCTAAGAGTTAGTATGATACTAGTGCGGTACAGTACGGTAGTGTTAGTATGATACTAGTGCGGTACAGTATGGTAGTGTTAGTGTGATACTAGTGCGGTACAGTACGGTAGTGTTAGTATTACACTAGTGCTGTACAGTACGGTAGTGTTAGTATGATACTAGTGCGGTACAGTACGGTAGTGTTAGTGTGATACTAGTGCTGTACAGTACGGTAGTGTTAGTATGATACTAGTGCGGTACAGTACGGTAGTGTTAGTGTGATACTAGTGCTGTACAGTACGGTAGTGTTAGTATGATACTAGTGCGGTACAGTACGGTAGTGTTAGTGTGATACTAGTGCGGTACAGTACGGTAGTGTTAGTATTACACTAGTGCGGTACAGTACGGTAGTGTTAGTATGATACTAGTGCTGTACAGTACGGTAGTGTTAGTATGATACTAGTGCGGTACAGTACGGTAGTGTTAGTATTACACTAGTGCGGTACAGTACGGTAGTGTTAGTATTACACTAGTGCGGTACAGTACGGTAGTGTTAGTATGATACTAGTGCGGTACAGTACGGTAGTGTTAGTATGATACTAGTGCGGTACAGTACGGTAGTGTTAGTGTGATACTAGTGCTGTACAGTACGGTAGTGTTAGTATGATACTAGTGCTGTACAGTACGGTAGTGTTAGTATGATACTAGTGCGGTACAGTACGGTAGTGTTAGTATGATACTAGTGCTGTACAGTACGGTAGTGTTAGTGTGATACTAGTGCGGTACAGTACGGTAGTGTTAGTGTGATACTAGTGCTGTACAGTACGGTAGTGTTAGTATGATACAAGTGCGGTACAGTACGGTAGTGTTAGTGTGATACTAGTGCTGTACAGTACGGTAGTGTTAGTATGATACAAGTGCGGTACAGTACGGTAGTGTTAGTATGATACTAGTGCGGTACAGTACGGTAGTGTTAGTATGATACTAGTGCTGTACAGTACGGTAGTGTTAGTATGACACTAGTGCTGTACAGTACGGTAGTGTTAGTATGATACTAGTGCTGTACAGTACGGTAGTGTTAGTATGATACAAGTGCGGTACAGTACGGTAGTGTTAGTATGACACTAGTGCGGTACAGTACGGTAGTGTTAGTGTGATACTAGTGCTGTACAGTACGGTAGTGTTAGTATGATACTAGTGCTGTACAGTACGGTAGTGTTAGTGTGATACTAGTGCGGTACAGTACGGTAGTGTTAGTGTGATACTAGTGCGGTACAGTACGGTAGTGTTAGTGTGATACTAGTGCGGTACAGTACGGTAGTGTTAGTGTGATACTAGTGCGGTACAGTACGGTAGTGTTAGTGTGATACTAGTGCGGTACAGTACGGTAGTGTTAGTATTACACTAGTGCGGTACAGTACGGTAGTGTTAGTATTACACTAGTGCTGTACAGTATGGTAGTGTTAGTATGACACTAGTGCGGTACAGTATGGTAGTGTTAGTATTACACTAGTGCGGTACAGTACGGTAGTGTTAGTATGACACTAGTGCGGTACAGTATGGTAGTGTTAGTATGATACTAGTGCGGTACAGTATGGTAGTGTTAGTATTACACTAGTGCGGTACAGTACGGTAGTGTTAGTATTACACTAGTGCGGTACAGTACGGTAGTGTTAGTATTACACTAGTGCGGTACAGTACGGTAGTGTTAGTATGATACTAGTGCGGTACAGTATGGTAGTGTATTAGTGGCTAAGTGTTAGTCTAGTACAGTACTGTGAGAATTAGTATAGCACTAGTGTTAGTACAGTACCGTGGCTAAGTGTGAGTACGGTACCGTGGCTAAGCGTGAGTACGGTACCGTGGCTAAGCGTGAGTACGGTACCGTGGCTAAGCGTGAGTACGGTACCGTGGCTAAGCATAGTACG
>CM038725.1:37227323-37232323 GCA_021613375.1 Megaleporinus macrocephalus
TATAAATCTAAAAATAAGAATGTATATTTTTATAAGAGCTATAAAACCCCTCTCTTGGTGACGGCCGTACCCCTTATCCTTGGCGTGAACGTCGGCTCCATGGTGCAGCAGGTACTCCACCACGGCCACGCGGTTATACCCCGCGGCGAAGTGCAGCGGAGTGGAGTGACGGCCTTCCAGGTCCCTGCAGTTCACGTTCTGAGGGGAGCACAGTTGCTGCCGGACACACGGAGTCATGGTTTAACATTTCAGCTTCAATACACACGTCTAGGTAAAGCCTGGTGGGGGCAATAACTTACACCTGATCTGCCCCAACACGCCCCCCCCTCACCTTCACTGTGTCCAGATCTCCGGCTTTAGCCGCCTCGAGAAAACGGTAGTCCACGTCTGAGTTCCGAGCTGGAACGTTTTCTGAAAGAACGTAACAGAACCAACACAAACACGCTCAGTATGTTATACTCTATACACACTCGGTGCTCTTCCAGTCTGTATACTTAATTACCCTGTTCTTTAACGGTCAGGACCCCCACAGAGCAGATACTATTCAAGCAACACTGCTGTGTCTGATCCACTCACACCAGCACAACACACCCTAACACACCACAGCCACGTCAGTGTCACTGCAGTGCTGAGAATGACCCACCTCCCTAATAGTATCTGCTCTATAGAATACTGTATAAGTATACCGGTGTATATTATAGTATACAGGGTTTATATATACGGTACTGTATAAGTATACCGGTGTGTATTACAGTATAGAGGGTTTATATATACGGTACTGTATAAGTATACCGGTGTGTATTACAGTATAGAGGGTTTATATATACGGTACTGTATAAGTATACCGGTGTGTATTATAGTATAGAGGGTTTATATATACGGTACTGTATAAGTATACCGGTGTGTATTATAGTATAGAGGGTTTATATATACGGTACTGTATAAGTATACCGGTGTGTATTATAGTATACAGGGTTTATATATACGGTACTGTATAAGTATACCGGTGTAATATTATAGTATACAGGGTTTATATATACGGTACTGTATAAGTATACCGGTGTATATTATAGTATACAGGGTTTATATATACGGTACTGTATAAGTATACCGGTGTATATTATAGTATACAGGGTTTATATATACGGTACTGTATAAGTATACGGTGTGTATTATAGTATACAGGGTTTATACTATACGGTACTGTATAAGTATACCGGTGTTGTATCTATAGTATAGAGGGTTTATATATACGGTACTGTATAAGTATACAGGTGTGTATTACAGTATACAGTGTTATATATACAGTACTGTATAAGTATACCGGTGTATATTATAGTATACAGGGTTTATATATACGGTACTGTATAAGTATACCGGTGTATATTATAGTCTACAGGGTTTATATACTACGGTACTGTATAAGTATACCGGTGTATATTATAGTATAGAGGGTTTATATATACGGTACTGTATAAGTATACCGGTGTGTATTATAGTATACAGTGTTTATATATACGGTACTGTATAAGTATATTGGTGTGTATTATAGTATACAGTGTTTATATATACGGTACTGTATAAGTATATTGGTGTGTATTATAGTATACAGTGTTTATATATACGGTACTGTATAAGTATACCGGTGTGTATTATAGTATACAGTGTTTATATATACGGTACTGTATAAGTATATTGGTGTGTATTATAGTATACAGTGTTTATATACCGGTACTGTATAAGTATACCGGTGTGTATTATAGTATACAGTGTTTATATATACGGTACTGTATAAGTATACCGGTGTGTATTATAGTATACAGTGTTTATATATACGGTACTGTATAAGTATATTGGTGCGTATTATACTATAGAGGGTTTATATATACGGTACTGTATAAGTATACAGGTGTGTATTACAGTATACAGTGTTTATATATACGGTACTGTATAAGTATACAGGTGTGTATTACAGTATACAGGGTTTATATATACGGTACTGTATAAGTATACCGGTGTGTATTATAGTATAGAGGGTTTATATATACGGTACTGTATAAGTATACCGGTGTGTATTATAGTATACAGGGTTTATATATACGGTACTGTATAAGTATACCGGTGTGTATTATAGTATACAGTGTTTATATATACGGTACTGTATAAGTATATTGGTGTGTATTATAGTATAGAGGGTTTATATATACGGTACTGTATAAGTATACCGGTGTGTATTATAGTATACAGTGTTTATATATACGGTACTGTATAAGTATACCGGTGCGTATTACAGTATAGAGGGTTTATATATACGGTACTGTATAAGTATACCGGTGTGTATTATAGTATAGAGGGTTTATATATACGGTACTGTATAAGTATATTGGTGTGTATTATAGTATACAGTGTTTATATATACGGTACTGTATAAGTATACAGGTGTGTATTATAGTATACAGGGTTTATATATACGGTACTGTATAAGTATACAGGTGTGTATTATAGTATACAGGGTTTATATATACGGTACTGTATAAGTATACCGGTGCGTATTATAGTATACAGGGTTTATATATACGGTACTGTATAAGTATACCGGTGCGTATTATAGTATAGAGGGTTTATATATACGGTACTGTATAAGTATATTGGTGCGTATTATAGTATAGAGGGTTTATATATACGGTACTGTATAAGTATACCGGTGTGTATTATAGTATAGAGGGTTTATATATACGGTACTGTATAAGTATACCGGTGTGTATTATAGTATAGAGGGTTTATATATACGGTACTGTATAAGTATATTGGTGTGTATTATAGTATAGAGGGTTTATATATACGGTACTGTATAAGTATATTGGTGTGTATTATCGTAATAGAGGGTTTATATATACTGTACTGGTATAAGTCATATTGGTGCGTATTATACTATAGAGGGTTTATATATAACGGTACTGTATAAGTATACCGGTGTGTATTATAGTATAGAGGGTTTATATATACGGTACTGTATAAGTATACCGGTGTGTATTATAGTATAGAGGGTTTATATATACGGTACTGTATAAGTATACCGGTGTGTATTATAGTATAGAGGGTTTATATATACGGTACTGTATAAGTATATTGGTGCATATTATACTATAGAGGGTTTATATATACGGTACTGTATAAGTATACCGGTGTGTATTATAGTATACAGGGTTTATATATACGGTACTGTATAAGTATATTGGTGTGTATTATAGTATAGAGGGTTTATATATACGGTACTGTATAAGTATATTGGTGTGTATTATAGTATACAGTGTTTATATATACGGTACTGTATAAGTATACCGGTGTGTATTATAGTATAGAGGGTTTATATATACGGTACTGTATAAGTATACCGGTGTGTATTATAGTATAGAGGGTTTATATATACGGTACTGTATAAGTATATTGGTGTGTATTATAGTATACAGGTTTATATATACGGTACTGTATAAGTATACAGGTGTGTATTATAGTATACAGGGTTTATATATACGGTACTGTATAAGTATACCGGTGCGTATTATATATATAGGGTTTATATATACGGTACTGTATAAGTATACCGGTGTGTATTACAGTATACAGGTTTATATATACGATACTGTATAAGTATATTGGTGTGTATTAGTATACAGGTTTATATATACGGTACTGTATAAGTATATTGGTGTGTATTATAGTATAGAGGGTTTATATATACGGTACTGTATAAGTATATTGGTGTGTATTATAGTATAGAGGGTTTATATATACGGTACTGTATAAGTATACCGGTGTGTATTATAGTATACAGGGTTTATATATACGGTACTGTATAAGTATATTGGTGTGTATTATAGTATAGAGGGTTTATATATACGGTACTGTATAAGTATATTGGTGTGTATTATAGTATAGAGGGTTTATATATACGGTACTGTATAAGTATACCGGTGCGTATTAAGTATAGAGGGTTTATATATACGGTACTGTATAAGTATACCGGTGATGTATTATAGTATAGAGGGTTTATATATCCGGTACTGTATAAGTTATAGGTGTGTATTATAGTATACAGGGTTTATATATACGGTACTGTATAAGTATACAGGTGTGTATTATAGTATACAGGGTTTATATATACGGTACTGTATAAGTATACCGGTGCGTATTATAGTATACAGGGTTTATATATACGGTACTGTATAAGTATATTGGTGTGTATTATAGTATACAGTGTTTATATATACGGTACTGTATAAGTATACCGGTGTGTATTATAGTATACAGTGTTTATATATACGGTACTGTATAAGTATACCGGTGCGTATTATAGTATAGAGGGTTTATATATACGGTACTGTATAAGTATATTGGTGCGTATTATAGTATAGAGGGTTTATATATACGGTACTGTATAAGTATACGGTGTGTATTATAGTATACAGGGTTTATATATACGGTACTGTATAAGTATATTGGTGCGTATTATGTATAGAGGGTTTATATATACGGTACTGTATAAGTATATTGGTGTGTATTATAGTATAGAGGGTTTATATATACGGTACTGTATAAGTATACCGGTGCGTATTATAGTATACAGTGTTTATATATACGGTACTGTATAAGTATACCGGTGCGTATTATAGTATACAGTGTTTATATATACGGTACTGTATAAGTATACCGGTGTGTATTATAGTATAGAGGGTTTATATATACGGTACTGTATAAGTATACCGGTGTGTATTATAGTATACAGGGTTTATATATACGGTACTGTATAAGTATATTGGTGTGTATTATAGTATAGAGGGTTTATATATACGGTACTGTATAAGTATACCGGTGTGTATTATAGTATACAGGGTTTATATATACGGTACTGTATAAGTACATTGGTGTGTATTATAGTATACAGTGTTTATATACGGTACTGTATAAGTATATTGGTGTATTATAGTATAGAGGGTTTA
>CM038725.1:37237323-37282323 GCA_021613375.1 Megaleporinus macrocephalus
TGAGGGTAAGTGAAGGTAAGTGAGGGTAAGTGAGGGTAAGTGAAGGTAAGTGAAGGTAAGTGAAGGTAAGTGAAGGTAAGTGAAGGTAAGTGAAGGTAAGTGAGGGTAAGTGAAGGTAAGTGAAGGTAAGTGAAGGTAAGTGAGGGTAAATGAAGGTAAGTGAAGGTAAGTGAAGGTAAGTGAAGGTAAGTGAAGGTAAGTGAGGGTAAGTGAGGGTAAGTGAAGGTAAGTGAGGGTAAGTGAGGGTAAGTGAAGGTAAGTGAAGGTAAGTGAAGGTAAGTGAGGGTAAGTGAAGGTAAGTGAAGGTAAGTGAAGGTAAGTGAGGGTAAATGAAGGTAAGTGAGGGTAGAAGTGAAGGTAAGTGAAGGTAAAGTGAAGGTAAGTGAAGGTAAGTGAAGGTAAGTGAAGGTAAGTGAGGGTAAAGTGAAGGGTAAGTGAAGGTAAGTGAGGGTAAGTGAGGGTAAATGAAGGTAAGTGAAGGTAAGTGAAGGTAAGTGAAGGTAAGTGAAGGGTAAGTGAAGGGTAAATGAAGGTAAGTGAAGGGTAAAGTGAGGGTAAGTGTAAGTGAGGGTAAGTGAAGGTAAGTGAAAGGTGTGAAGTAATGAAGGTAAGTGAGGGTAAGTGAAGGTAAGTGAAGGTAAGTGAAGGGTAAGTGAGGGTAAGTGAAGGGTTAAGTGAAGGTAAGTGAGGGAGGTAAGTGAAGGTAAAGTGAAGGTAAAGTGAAGGTAAGTGAAGGTAAGTGAGGGTAAGTGAAGGGTAAGTGAAGGTAAGTGAGGGTAAGTGAAGGTAAGTGAAGGTAAGTGAAGGTAAGTGAAGGTAAGTGAGGGTAAAATGAAGGTAAAGTGAAGGGTAAAGTGAAGGTAAGTGAAGGGTAAGTGAGGGTAAAGTGAAGGTAAGTGAAGGGTAAAGTGAAGGTAAGTGAAGGGTAAGTGAAGAGGTAAGTGAAGGTAAGTGAAGGTAAGTGAAGGTAAGTGAGGGTAAGTGAAGGTAAGTGAGGGTAAGTGAAGGTAAGTGAAGGTAAATGAAGGTAAGTGAAGGTAAGTGAGGGTAAGTGAAGGTAAGTGAAGGTAAGTGAGGGTAAATGAAGGTAAGTGAGGGTAAGTGAAGGTAAGTGAAGGTAAGAAGTGAAGGTAGTGAGGGTAATGAAGGTAAATGAGGGTAAATGAAGGTAAGTGAGGGTAAAGTGAAGGTAAATGAAGGTAAGTGAAGGTAAGTGAAGGTAAGTGAAGGTAAGTGAAGGTAAATGAAGGTAAATGAAGGTAAGTGAAGGTAAGTGAAGGTAAGTGAGGGTAAATGAAGGTAAGTGAGGGTAAGTGAAGGTAAGTGAGGGTAAATGAAGGTAAGTGAAGGTAAGTGAGGGTAAATGAAGGTAAGTGAAGGTAAGTGAGGGTAAATGAAGGTAAGTGAAGGTAAATGAAGGTAAGTGAAGGTAAATGAAGGTACGTGAAGGTAAGTGAAGGTAAGTGAAGGTAAATGAAGGTAAGTGAGGGTAAATGAAGGTAAGTGAAGGTAAATGAAGGTAAATGAAGGTAAGTGAAGGTAAATGAAGGTAAGTGAGGGTAAATGAAGGTAAGTGAAGGTAAGTGAAGGTAAATGAAGGTAAGTGAAGGTAAGTGAGGGTAAATGAAGGTAAGTGGAGGTAAATGAAGGTAAGTGAGGGTAAGTGAAGGTAAATGAAGGTAAGTGAAGGTAAATGAAGGTAAATGAAGGTAAGTGAAGGTAAATGAAGGTAAGTGAGGGTAAATGAAGGTAAGTGAGGGTAAGTGAGGGTAAATGAAGGTAAGTGAAGGTAAGTGAAGGTAAGTGAAGGTAAATGAAGGTAAGTGAAGGTAAATGAAGGTAAGTGAAGGTAAATGAAGGTAAGTGAAGGTAAGTGAAGGTAAGTGAGGGTAAGTGAAGGTAAGTGAGGGTAAGTGAAGGTAAGTGAAGGTAAGTGAGGGTAAGTGAAGGTAAGTGAAGGTAAGTGAAGGGTAAGTGAGGTAGTGAAGGTGAAATGAGGTAAGTGAGGGTAAGTGAAGGTAAGTGAGGGTAAATGAAGGTAAGTGAAGGTAAGTGAAGGTAAAGATGAGGGGTAAGTGAAGGTAAGTGAAGGTAAGTGAAGGTAAATGAAGGTAAGTGAAGGTAAGTGAAGGTAAGTGAAGGTAAGTGAGGGTAAATGAAGGTAAGTGAAGGTAAGTGAAGGTAAATGAAGGTAAGTGAAGGTAAGTGAAGGTAAGTGAAGGTAAATGAAGGTAAGTGAAGGTAGGTGAAGGTGTATGAAGGTAAGTGAAGGTAAGTGAAGGTAAATGAAGGTAAGTGAAGGTAAGTGAAGGTAAGTGAGGGTAAGTGAAGGTAAGTGAGGGTAAGTGAGGGTAAATGAAGGTAAGTGAAGGTAAGTGAAGGTAAATGAAGGTAAGTGAAGGTAAGTGAAGGTAAATGAAGGTAAGTGAAGGTAAGTGAAGGTAAGTGAAGGTAAGTGAGGGTAAATGAAGGTAAGTGAAGGTAAGTGAGGGTAAGTGAAGGTAAATGAAGGTAAATGAAGGTAAGTGAAGGTAAGTGAAGGTAAGTGAAGGTAAGTGAAGGTAAGTGAAGGTAAGTGAAGGTAAATGAAGGTAAGTGAAGGTAAATGAAGGTAAAGTGAAGGTAAAGTGAAGGTAATGGGAATTGAAGGTAAGTGAAGGGTAAATGAAGGTAAAAGTGAAGGTAAAGTGAAGGTAAGTGAAGGGTAAGTGAAGGTAAATGAAGGTAAGTGAAGGTTAGTAAATGAAGGTAAGTGAGGGTAAGTGAAGGTAAATGAAGGTAAGTGAGGGTAAATGAAGGTAAGTGAGGGTAAGTGAAGGTAAGTGAGGGTAAATGAAGGTAAATGAAGGTAAGTGAGGGTAAGTGAAGGTAAGTGAAGGTAAGTGAAGGTAAGTGAGGGTAAATGAAGGTAAATGAAGGTAAGTGAGGGTAAATGAAGGTAAGTGAAGGTAAGTGAAGGTAAGTGAAGGTAAATGAAGGTAAGTGAAGGTAAGTGAGGGTAAATGAAGGTAAGTGAAGGTAAGTGAAGGTAAGTGAAGGTAAGTGAAGGTAAGTGAGGGTAAATGAAGGTAAGTGAAGGTAAATGAAGGTAAGTGAGGGTAAATGAAGGTAAGTGAAGGTAAATGAAGGTAAATGAAGGTAAGTGAGGGTAAGTGAAGGTAAGTAAAGGTAAGTGAAGGTAAATGAAGGTAAGTGAAGGTAAGTGAGGGTAAATGAAGGTAAGTGAGGGTAAGTGAAGGTAAATGAAGGTAAGTGAAGGTAACTAAAGGTAAATGAAGGTAAGTGGAGGTAAATGAAGGTAACTGAAGGTAAGTGAAGGTAAGTGAAGGTAAGTGAAGGTAACTGAAGGTAAGTGAAGGTAACTGAAGGTAAGTGAAGGTAAATGAAGGTAAGTGGAGGTAAATGAAGGTAAATGAAGGTAAGTGAGGGTAAGTGAAGGTAAGTGAGGGTAAATGAAGGTAAGTGAGGGTAAGTGAAGGTAAGTGAAGGTAAATGAAGGTAAGTGAAGGTAACTAAAGGTAAATGAAGGTAAGTGGAGGTAAATGAAGGTAACTGAAGGTAAGTGAAGGTAACTGAAGGTAAGTGAAGGTGTGTGTGGTACCAGAGCGCTGTCGTGAGAGTGCGGGTGTTTGAAGCTGATGATCTCCTGTGGAGTTTTCTTCACTTTGGCCACGTCCCCCTCCCGCGCAGCCTGCAGCAGTGAGTGACCTTTAAACTCATCTGAGAGAGAGAGAGAGAGAGAGAGAGAGAGAGAGAAAAGGTCACGTACTACAATTATAACTCACTCAAGCAGTTGAGAGTTTGTGTATGTGAGTGTGTGTGTGTGTGTGTAGGTATATGTGTGTATGTGAGTGTGTGTGTGTGTGTGTAGGTATATGTGTGTTTGTGTGTGTGTGTGTGTGTGTGTGTGTATGTAAGTATATGTGTGTGTGTGTGTGTGTGTGTAAGTATATGTGTGTGTGTGTGTGTGTGTGTGTGTGTGTGTGTGTCTCACAGGTGAGTTTCTCCCGGAGCTCAGGTGTGGGAGCCAGGTCGATGGCGCTCTTGCTGTGGCAGTTGAGCAGGTTGGGGTCAGCTCCGTGACTCAGCAGCAGTGAACAGACCTCCACTCTGTTCTTACTGGCCGCCTCATGCAGCGGCGTGAACTGCCAGAGGTCCATCGCGTTCACACACGCGCCGTGCTGGACACACACAATCAGTAATCAGTAGCGAGTACAGTCACACACAGTCTCTTCTGTTACAGTCGTCATAGAAACGTCAGCTCATTCTTTAATCATACTGATTGAATGAATTATTGATTGATTGATGATCATTTTATATTAACTATGGTGACCTCACTATGTGAGCATAGTGTCTGACTGGGACACAAGTTGGTGACTACATGACAATAGAGCTTGACTGAATATTTGCACTGCGATAGTGGGGTCTGACTGGGCCATGAGCCGGGACTTAGCACTGTGAGAGTGAGGTCTGACTGGGCCGTGAGCCGGGACTTAGCACTGTGAGAGTGGGGTCTGACTGGGCCATGAGCCAGGACTTAGCACTGTGAGAGTGAGGTCTGACTGGGCCATGAGTCGGGACTTAGCACTGTGAGAGTGAGGTCTGACTGGGCCATGAGCCGGGACTTAGCACTGTGAGAGTGGGGTCTGACTGGGCCATGAGCCAGGACTTAGCACTGTGAGAGTGAGGTCTGACTGGGCCATGAGTCGGGACTTAGCACTGTGAGAGTGAGGTCTGACTGGGCCATGAGCCGGGACTTAGCACTGTGAGAGTGAGGTCTGACTGGGCCGTGAGCCAGGACTTAGCACTGTGAGAGTGGGGTCTGACTGGGCCGTGAGCCAGGACTTAGCGCTGTGAGAGTGGGGTCTGACTGGGCCATGAGCCAGGACTTAGCACTGTGAGAGTGGGGTCTGACTGGGCCATGAGCCGGGACTTAGCACTGTGAGAGTGGGGTCTGACTGGGCCATGAGCCGGGACTTAGCACTGTGAGAGTGGGGTCTGACTGGGCCGTGAGCCAGGACTTAGCGCTGTGAGAGTTGGCTCTGACTGGGCCAGGAGTTGGGACTTAGCCCTGTGAGAGTGGACTCTGACTTGGCCTGGAGTTGGGACTTAGCCCTGTGAGAGTGGACTCTGACTTGGCCTGGAGTTGGGGACTTAGCACTGTGAGAGCGGGGTCCGACTTGGCCAGGCTTTGGGGACTTAGCACTGTGAGAGTGAGGTCCGACTGGGTTGCAAGCTGGGACTTAGCACTGTAAGAGTTGGAGATGACCGGGCCAGGAGTTGGGACTTAGCACAGTGATAGTGAGGTCTGACTTGGCCAGGAGTTGGGACTTAGCCCTGTGAGAGTGGACTCTGACTTGGCCAGGAGTTGGGACTTAGCCCTGTGAGAGTGGACTCTGACTTGGCCAGGAGTTGGGACTTAGCCCTGTGAGAGTGGACTCTGACTTGGCCAGGAGTTGGGACTTAGCCCTGTGAGAGTGGACTCTGACTTGGCCTGGAGTTGGGACTTAGCCCTGTGAGAGTGGACTCTGACTTGGCCTGGAGTTGGGGACTTAGCACTGTGAGAGCGGGGTCCGACTTGGCCAGGCTTTGGGGACTTAGCACTGTGAGAGTGAGGTCCGACTGGGTCGCAAGCTGGGACTTAGCACTGTAAGAGTTGGAGATGACCGGGCCAGGAGTTGGGACTTAGCACAGTGATAGTGAGGTCTGACTTGGCCAGGAGTTGGGACTTAGCCCTGTGAGAGTGGACTCTGACTTGGCCAGGAGTTGGGACTTAGCCCTGTGAGAGTGGACTCTGACTTGGCCAGGAGTTGGGACTTAGCCCTGTGAGAGTGGACTCTGACTTGGCCTGGAGTTGGGACTTAGCCCTGTGAGAGTGGACTCTGACTTGGCCTGGAGTTGGGGACTTAGCACTGTGAGAGCGGGGTCCGACTTGGCCAGGCTTTGGGGACTTAGCACTGTGAGAGTGAGGTCCGACTGGGTCGCAAGCTGGGACTTAGCACTGTAAGAGTTGGAGATGACCGGGCCAGGAGTTGGGACTTAGCACAGTGATAGTGAGGTCTGACTTGGCCAGGAGTTGGGACTTAGCCCTGTGAGAGTGGACTCTGACTTGGCCAGGAGTTGGGACTTAGCCCTGTGAGAGTTGGATCGGACTGGGCCAGGAGTCAGGGACTCAGTACCGTGAGAGTGGGGTGCGACTGGGCCAGGAGTCAGGGACTCAGCACCGTGAGAGTGGGGTGCGACTGGGCCAGGAGTCAGGGACTCAGCACCGTGAGAGTGGGGTGCGACTGGGCCAGCTGAAATTGATATTTATTAATTTTCAGTCTTGTTACTAAATGAGTCAAATACAAGAGTGGGGTGAAGGTTTAGTTGCCTGACCTTCAGCAGGAGCTCAGTGACCTCATAGTGACCATACGAACAGGCGTTATGCAGCGGGACCAATCCACTGAGAGAGAGAGAGAGAGAGAGAGAGAGAGAGAGATAGAGAGAGAGAGAGAGAGTTAGTCGATGATCTGGATCAGCAGGACTGATACGTACGGCTGTGTAAAGAGATTAGACTGTGTCTATGTGGACCACTAATCCCGTCTCCTCAGCTCTGTGTGATGAAGACGGTGTTCTGGGTCAGGTGGGTTTTTATTATTATTATTTATTTATTTATTTTATTTTTTTACCCTTTGTCTTTGGCGTGGACGTCTGCTCCGTACTGCAGCAGCAGCTGGACGATACGAACGCGGTTGTAGCCGGCGGCCAGGTGCAGCGGAGTGGACTGTAACAGACAAACCCAATCAGAATTACACAACCCATCCAAACCACTGACCTCTAGAGAAGAAACGTTAACCCCTAACGTAACAGTAACCAAACCTCAACCACCTGTACACTAACCACACCCTCGATAACAACACTACTGATCCTCACTTCAACTCTAGCCCACATGGTCCTGAGCTCAAATGTACTCAATCACACTCTACAGAGCACTCTTCTCTAAAGTAAAGACCCTCAAACACACAACACACCCACAGAAAGCCCCCCAGACGCTCCCTGAGCGTATACCAGACAAACACGTTTAATAATAAACAGAGTCGTTTCCACGAGGCATGCAGTGATGGGATGATGAGTCATGCTCCTTCATGGCAAATGAGGATAAACGAGTCAGTGGTCATCAGTCAGAGAGTCTGAGATGATGAGGTAGAGCGTTTACACCAACCTCACTCAACCCTGCACCTGTGCTACCAACACAGGCGTCCCAGGTGTGCAAGATTAGAGACAGCCCAGGTGTGCGAGAATAGAGCTAGCTCAGGTGTGTGAGATTAGAGACAGCCCAGGTGTGCAAGATTAGAGCCAGCTCAGGTGTGTGAGATTAGAGACAGCCCAGGTGTGCAAGATTAGAGCCTGCTCAGGTGTGCAAGATTAGAGACAGCCCAGGTGTGCAAGATTAGAACCAGACCAAGTGTGAAAGATTAGAGCCAGCCCAGGTGTGCAAGATTAGAGCCAGCCCAGGTGTGCAAGATTAGAGCCTGGTCAGGTGTGCAAGATTATAGACAGCTCAGGTGTGCAAGATTAGAGCCTGCACAAGTGTGCAAGATTAGAGCCTGCACTATTGTGCAAGATTAGAGCCTGCCCAGGTGTGCAAGATTAGAGTCAGCTCAGGTGTGCAAGATTAGAACCAGCCCAGGTGTGCAAGATTAGAGCCTGCACTATTGTGCGAGATTAGAGACAGCTCAAGTGTGCAAGATTAGAGCCAGCCCATGTGTGCAAGATTAGTGCCTGCACAGGTGTGCAAGATTAGAGGCAGCCCAGGTGTGCAAGATTAGAGCCAGCACAAGTGTGCAAGATTAGAGTCAGCTCAGGTGTGCAAGATTAGAACCAGCCCAGGTGTGCAAGATTAGAGCCTGCACTATTGTGCGAGATTAGAGCCAGCCCAGGTGTGCAAGATTAGTGCCTGCACAGGTGTGCAAGATTAGTGCCTGCACAAGTGTGCAAGATGAGAGTCAGCTCAGGTGTGCAAGATTAGAACCAGCCCAGGTGTGCAAGATTAGAGCCTGCACTATTGTGCGAGATTAGAGACAGCTCAGGTGTGCAAGATTAGAGCCTGCACTATTGTGCGAGATTAGAGACAGCTCAGGTGTGCAAGATTAGAGCCAGCTCAGGTGTGCAAGATTAGTGCCTGTACAAGTGTGCAAGATTAGAGCCTGCACAAGTGTGCAAGATTAGAGCCTGCCAGGTGTGCAAGATTAGAACCAGCTCAGATGTGCAAGATTAGAGCCAGCCCAGGTGTGCAAGATTAGAACCAGCCAAGGTGTGCAAGATTAGAGCCAGACCAGGTGTGCAAATTTAGTGCCTGCACAAGTGTGCGAGATTAGAGCCAGCTCAGGTGTGCAAGATTAGAGCCAGCTCAGGTGTGCAAGATTAGAGACAGCCCAGGTGTGCAAGATTAGAGCCAGCCCAGGTGTGCAAGATTAGAGCCAGCTCAGGTCTGCAAGATTAGAGCCAGCCCAGTTGTGCAAGATTAGAGCCAGCCCAGGTGTGCAAGATTAGAGCCAGCTCAGGTGTGCAAGATTAGAGCCAGCTCAGACTATCAAACGCAGATTAGTTAGATTTAATCCAGGTGTGCCAGGTTAGAACCAGGTGTGCAGAGCCATATGTGCTAGATTAGAGGCTGGTTAGAGGCAGATATACTGAAACAGAGGCAGGTGTGCCAGATTACACCCAGCCCAAATGTGAGATTACACCCAGGTGTGCTAGATTAGAGACTGGTTAAAGGCAGGTATGCTAAAGCAGAGGCAGGTGTGCCAGATTACACCTAGCCTTGGTTGAACTTTACCGATAGGTGTGCTAGATTAGAGGCTGGTTGGAGGCAGGAATAGTAAAACAGAGCCAGACATACCAGATTACACCCAGGTGTGCTAGATTAGAGGCTGGTTGGAGGCAGGTATGCTGAAGCAGAGCCAGGTGTGCCAGATTACACCCAGGTGTGCTAGATTAGAGGCTGGTTGGAGGCAGGTATGCTGAAGCAGAGCCAGATGTGCCAGATTACACCTAGCCTTGGTGTAACCTTACCGATAGGTGTGCTAGATTAGAGGCTGGTTAGAGGCAGGTATGCTGAAACAGGGCCAGGTGTGCCAGATTACACCCAAGTGTGCTAGACTAGAAGCTGGTTAGAGGCAGGTATGCTGAAACAGGGCCAGGTGTGCCAGATTACACCCAGGTGTGCTAGATTAGAGGCTGGTTAGAGGCAGGTATGCTGAAATAGAGCCAGGTGTACCAGATTAGAGTCACGCTGTAGGAAGCCTATATTGCGGTGCTTGCAAATTAGCCAACGGCTGCTAATGTCACCGTGTTAACACACACACACACACACACACACACACACACACACACACACACACACACACACACTGACGGACACACGCACGCACACACACACACAGACAGACACACACACACACACACACACACACACACACACACACACACAGACAGACACACACACACACACTGATGGACACGCACACACTGACGGACACACACACACACACACACACTGACACACACACACACACAGACGGACACACACACACACACACACACACAGACGGACACACACACACACACACACACACACTGACTGACGGACACACACACACACACAGACGGACACACACTGACGGACTGACGGACACACACACACACACACACACTGACGGACACACACACACACACAGACAGACGGACACACGCACACACACACACACACACTGACGGATACACGCACACACTGACGGACACACGCACACACTGACGGACACACACACACACACACACACACTGACGGACACACGCACACACTGACGGACACACACACACACACACACTGACTGACGGACACACACACGCTGACGGACACACGCTGACGGACTGACGGACACACGGACACACACACACACACACACACTGATGGACACACGCACACACACACTGACGGACACACACACACACACACTGATGGACACGCACACACTGACGGACACACACACACACACACACTGACACACACACACACACACAGACGGACACACACACACACACACACAGACGGACACACACACACACACACACTGACTGACGGACACACACAGACGGACACACACTGACGGACTGACGGACACACACACACACACACTGACGGACACGCACACACACACTGACGGACACACACACACACACAGACAGACGGACACACGCACACACACGCACACACACACACACACACTGACGGATACACACACACACTGACGGACACACGCACACACTGACGGACACACACACACACACACACTGACGGACACACGCACACACTGACGGACACACACACACACACACACTGACTGACGGACACACACACGCTGACGGACACACGCTGACGGACTGACGGACACACGGACACACACACACACACACACACTGATGGACACACGCACACACACACTGACGGACACACGCACACACTGACGGACACACACACACACACACACTGACTGACGGACACACACACGCTGACGGACACACGCTGACGGACTGACGGACACACACATACACACACACACACACACTGATGGACACACGCACACACACACTGACGGACACACACACACTGACGGACACACACACACACACACACAGATGGACACACACACATACACACACACTGACAGACACACTGACGGACACACTGACAGATCCAGGCGTGGGGGGCGTGGCCAGTAACGACGAGGAACGAGTGCAGGACCTCATGCTTCACTTCTGATCACAACCAAATCAAACAGATCAAAGGAGAGGACCACTGATCTGAGCTGTGGGCGGGGCTCAGGCGACAGCGTGCAGCAGGATGGGCTCTAGCAAAAGCAGGTGATTCACATAAACAACAAACAAACAAAAACAAACAAACAAACAAACAAACAGTACTCAAACGTATGGAAGCCTCGTGTGGTTGGAGAGTCAGTGCGAGCAGCTGTGAGGGGTTGGGTGGAGATGGACTGTGTCCAGCACAACCAATCAGATAAAGTTTCAGTGCAATTAATCTGCGAGTGTATGATGGATTTCAGGAACACAAATGAAGGAAATGCAAACAAATTATTATTATTTTCAAAACAAACTTACCAGCATTTTTTGTGAAGTTGACTGAAAATCAACAAATAAAAACAGGCAGAAGATCAAAGTTAGGCCTGAGATCTAACACCAACATCAGAACTGCTACAGAGACACATACACAGTAACTCACACAGCACGAGTTCCTAAACTCCACCCTAAACCACCCGCCTTAAAATTAAAGAGTCAATCAATCTCCGCCCCCTCCAATCAGAGACCACGGCAAGAAAACAAACCACTTTAAATGCATCGCTGTTGTGATGTCACATCCAGAGACACTGGACCCGTTGCCCCACCCATTCAGCCTACAGTAGACTAGCTCCACCCATTCAGACTACAGTAGTTTAGCTCCACCCATTCAGTCTACAACAGTTTAGCTCCACCCATTCAGACTACAGTAGTTAAGCTCCACCCATTCAGTCTACAACAGTTTAGCTCCACCCATTCAGACTACAGTAGTTAAGCTCCACCCATTCAGCCTACAGTAGACTAGCTCCACCCATTCAGACTACAGTAGTTAAGCTCCACCCATTCAGTCTACAACAGTTTAGCTCCACCCATTCAGACTACAGTAGTTAAGCTCCACCCATTCAGTCTACAACAGTTTAGCTCCACCCATTCAGTCTATAGTACTTAAGCTCCACCCTTTCAGACTACAGTAGTTAAGCTCCACCCATTCAGTCTACAACAGTTTAGCTCCACCCAGTAGATTAGCTCCACCCATTCAGACTACAGCAGTTTAGCTTCACCCATTCAGCCTACAACGGTTTAGCTCCATCCAGTAGATTAGCTCCACCCATTCAGACTACAGCAGGTTAGCTCCACCCAGTAGATTAGCTCCACCCAATCAGACTACAGCAGGTTAGTTCCACCCATTCAGACTACAGCAGTTTAGCTCCACCCATTCAGACTACAGCAGTTTAGCTTCACCCATTCAGCCTACAACGGTTTAGCTCCATCCAGTAGATTAGCTCCACCCATTCAGACTACAGCAGGTTAGCTCCACCCAGTAGATTAGCTCCACCCAATCAGACTACAGCAGGTTAGTTCCACCCATTCAGACTACAGCAGTTTAGCTCCACCCATTCAGACTACAGCAGTTTAGCTTCACCCATTCAGCCTACAACGGTTTAGCTCCATCCAGTAGATTAGCTCCACCCATTCAGACTACAGCAGGTTAGCTCCACCCAGTAGATTAGCTCCACCCAATCAGACTACAGCAGGTTAGTTCCACCCATTCAGACTACAGCAGTTTAGCTCCACCCATTCAGACTACAGCAGTTTAGCTTCACCCATTCAGCCTACAACGGTTTAGCTCCACCCAGTAGATTAGCTCCACCCAATCAGACTACAGCAGGTTAGTTCCACCCATTCAGACTACAGCAGTTTAGCTCCACCCATTCAGACTACAGTAGTTAAGCTCCACCCATTCAGTCTACAACAGTTTAGCTCCACCCAGTAGATTAGCTCCACCCAATCAGACTACAGCAGTTTAGCGCCACCCATTCAGACTACAGCAGTTTAGCTCCATCCAGTAGATTAGCTCGACCCATTCAGTCTACAGCAGTTTAGCTCCACCCAGTAGATTAGCTCCACCCAATCAGACTACAGCAGGTTAGTTCCACCCATTCAGACTACAGCAGTTTAGCTCCACCCACTCAGTCCTGACTCTTTAGGACAGCAGAGTTATGGGTTCTTCACGGATTTCGTTCTCTTTGTTTATGAAGAATTTGAACCCAGTGGAGCAGAAGATCTGAAGATTTGCTCCAATCAGAGTCCGGCAGGTCACCAAAGCGACGGCTGTCTGGAGACATCGGTCTACAGCGCCAACGAGGCCAACCAAAAGCTCAGCTGGAGCGAAAACCAGCACTGAGGCCCTCCAGCACCATCTCCAACTCACACACCACATCAACTCACCCAGAAGAGTCAGCCGTCACTTCACATACAGAGTAAACACACATCACACCATCTCACCAAAAGTATTCACTCCCCTGTACACATCACTCAATTCAGGTTCCAGTTACTTCACGACCACAGGTGTATAGAAGCAGCTCCTAGTCCTGCAGATGCTTCTACACACATTAGTAAAGAGTGGGTCTCTCAGGAGCTCAGAGAACTCCAGCGTGGTACCGTGATAGGACGCCACCTGTGAAGTCCAGTGGAGAAGTTTCCTCACTACTAAATATTCCACAGTGGACTGTCAGTGGTGTTACAACAATGACATAGCGGGTCAGCGGATGCTGAGGAGCATAGAGCACAGAGGTCACCAACTTTCTACAGAGTCCATCACTACAGACCTCCAACCTTCATGTGGTCTTCAGATCAGCTCAAGAACAGAGCGTAGAGAACTTCATGGAATGGGTCTCCATGGCCGAGCAGCTGCATCCAAGCCTTACATCACCAAGAACAATGGATACAGTGGAGTAAAGCACGCCGCCTCTAGAGCAGACGTGTTCTCTGGAGTGACCAATCACGCTTGGTCTGGGGTTGGCGGTTGCCAGGAGACGGTACTTGTCTGACTGCATTGTGGCGAGTGTAAAGTTTGGTGGAGGGGGGATTATGGTGTGGGGTTGTTGTTGTTGTTGTTGAGTTCCAGTGAAAGGAACCAAGAGACTCTGGACAGTTTCATGCTCCCGACTTTGTGGGGACAGTTTGGGGACGGCCCCTTCCTGTTCCAACACGGCTGCCCACCAGTGCGCAAAGACCGTGTGGAGAGCCTTCCCAGAGGAGCTGAAGCTGTTACAGCTGCAAAGGTTGGGCTGACATCATATTAATAAACCCTATGCTCCCCCAAGTTCATATGTATGGGAGGCAGACGACCGAATACTTTTGGCAGTACAGTGTATCTCTAACACTTTTTGCAACTTTACAGTAGAGGCCAAAAACTGTCTTAACTTTCAATGCAAGTCAATGGAACCAGAAATTTTTCCAAGCTATTTTGGAGCACTTCTATTGGTCCAATCAGGATGAACTTTGGACCTGATGTAAAGGGCAGCTGTGGTGTTTAAATGATATAGAAAAACAAAAATCAAGAAAAATATCATACAGCTCATGGGTTCCTTTAACGGTGGAGCATCTCAAGGGGGGTCTGGAGCTCCAGGGAGCTGCTGCTTCTCTTGGTTCTTGGTGGAACGAGAGGGATGCTCTGTGCTAACGAGCTCACGATGCTCAGAACATCAGACGAATGCACTGAAACTATGAGATCATATACAGTTTAATAACAAACTAATGAAGAACTACAGCAGCAGCAGACGAGTAAGGGTTAAATGGCCGAGGGGTCCAGATGAGGACAGATCTGGGGGGGGGGGCCTAAAGAGATGGCCTAAAAACAACATAAATCACAAAGCGAGCTTATCCATCCATCCTAGCTGAACTCATTACAGCAGAACTGGGTCACTACGGATACAGAGCAGCACATTTAAATAAATAAATAAATAAATAAATAAATAAATAAACAGCCGGGCACCTGGGGGCCCGAACAGCGTCTGTAAATGTTCTATTATTAACTCTCAGATCTGTACAAGCATCTTCACAGAGAACACAGAAACCTCTAAACACACACACACACACACACACACACACACACACACACACCAGAACCCAGACCCTCATATCACAGTGGTGGTGAATGGAACCAGACGTCCTCCTCTAAAAGCTCCTCACAGAAAGTTCTTACAGTAGATGTTATAAATACACTGTCTGATTCTGAGACGCTGTTTATGATAGTTTAGAGAAGATCTCAGTCTTAAACTCCATTCATGGTGGAGGGATACATGCAGGACGCTGTGAGGTTCAAATAGTCCCCAAAGAAAACCTAGTATTTTCAGATCTTCCACATTTTACCATCAACATCCAGATAAACTCAGAAGACACGTGTAGCTTCACTGGTGGGTTTCACGCTGTCAATCACTTTCAATCACTTTCAGTCTCTCTGTTTACATTAAATTATACAGGAAATCTGAGAAATGGGTGGAGTTCCCCTTTAGTATTATAATAGGTTTTCTGAGCGGTACCGTATACACAGAGTGCTGTTATTTAACTCACGTAATATTATTAATCCTGATAATATGCTATAATAATAATAACACTAATAATAACAATAATAATAATAACAACAATAATAATAATAATAATAATAATGATGATGAGGCACTGCAGGTAAAGCGTGTACAGGTGAGTTAGGTACCTTGCGTCCGTCGCTGGCGTGGCAGTTCACGTTGAGCGGTGTGAGCAGAGCCATCAGCTTATCTTCATTCCCACTCCTGAAAATCCACATCCACACATCAGAACCAGCTGTACTGGAACCAGCATCCCACAGTATTCCCAAACGCCGTAACCCACAGTATTCCCAAACACCGTAACCCACAGTATTCCCAAACGCCGTAACCCACAGTATTCCCAAACACCGTAACCCACAGTATTCCCAAACACCGTAACCCACAGTATTCCCAAACGCCGTAACCCACAGTATTCCCAAACACCGTAACCCACAGTATTCCCAAACACCGTAACCCACAGTATTCCCAAACGCCGTAACCCACAGTATTCCCAAACGCCGTAACCCACAGTATTCCCAAACACCGTAACCCACAGTATTCCCAAACACCGTAACCCACAGTATTCCCAAACGCCGTAACCCACAGTATTCTCATACGCCGTAACCCACAGTATTCTCATACGCCGTAACCCACAGTATTCCCAAACGCCGTAACCCACGGTATTCCCAAACACCGTAACCCACAGTATTCCCAAACGCCGTAACCCACAGTATTCCCAAACGCCGTAACCCACAGTATTCCCAAACGCTGTACCCCACAGTATTCCCAAACGCTGTACCCCACAGTATTCCCATACACTGTACCCCACAGTATTCCCAAACGCCGTACCCCACAGTATTGCCATACGCCGTACCCCACAGTATTCCCGTACACCATATCCCAGAGTATTCCCAAACGCCATACCCCACAGTATTCCCATACGCCGTACTCCACAGTATTCCCGTACACCGTATCCCACAGTATTCCCAAACGCCGCACCCCACAGTATTCCCAAACGCCGTACTCCACAGTATTCCCGTACACCATATCCCACAGTATTCCCAAACGCCATACCCCACAGTATTCCCATACGCCGTACTCCACAGTATTCCCGTACACCGTATCCCACAGTATTCCCAAACGCCGTTCCCCACAGTATTCCTGTACGCTGTATTCCACGTTATTCCTGTATGCCGTATCCCACATTATTCCCATACGCCATATCCCACATTATTCCCAAACTCCGTATCGCACATTAATCCCGTACGCCGTATTCCACGCTATTCCCGTACGCCATATTCCACGTTATTCCCGTACGCCATATTCCACGTTATTCCCGTACGCCATATTCCATGTTATTCCTGTACGCCGTATCCCACATTATTCCCGTACGCCGTATCCCACATTATTCCCGTACGCCGTATCCCACATTATTTCCGTACGCCGTGTCCCACATTATTTCCGTACGCTGAGTCCCACATTACTCATGTATGCCGTGTCCCACAGTATTCCCGTACTCCATATCCCGCATTATTCCCGGTCGTTGTATTCCACATTATTCCTGGACGGCATAGGACAGAGGAGAGCTGTACAGGATGGAAACGGGAGGACTAGATAGAGGATGGAGGGGGGTGGATTAATGATGGGGAAGGGAGGCTAGAGGGAAGAGAGAGGAGGGAGGACAGAGGAGAGCTGGACAGGACGGAGACGGAGAGACTGAGGAGGAGCTGCTGATGGAGAGGAGAGAGGAGGGAGGGAGGGTGGAGTAGGGAGGACAGAGGAGAGCTGGACAGGACGGAGACGGAGAGACTGAGGAGGAGCTGCTGATGGAGAGGAGAGAGGAGGGAGGGAGGGAGGGTGGAGTAGGGAGGACAGAGGAGAGCTGGACAGGACGGAGACGGAGAGACTGAGGAGGAGCTGCTGATGGAGAGGAGAGAGGAGAGAGGGAGGGTGGAGTAGGGAGGACAGAGGAGAGCTGGACAGGATGGAGACGGAGAGACTGAGGAGGAGCTGCTGATGGAGAGGAGAGAGGAGGGAGGGTGGAGTAGGGAGGACAGAGGAGAGCTGGACAGGATGGAGACGGAGAGACTGAGGAGGAGCTGCTGATGGAGAGGAGAGAGGAGAGAGGGAGGGTGGAGTAGGGAGGACAGAGGAGAGCTGGACAGGATGGAGACGGAGAGACTGAGGAGGAGCTGCTGATGGAGAGGAGAGAGGAGGGAGGGAGGGAGGGTGGAGTAGGGAGGACAGGATGGAGACGGAGAGACTGAGGAGGAGCTGCTGATGGAGAGGAGGAGGAGCTCACCTGGCTGCTTCCAACAGCTCGTCCTTCTTATATTCACCTGCAGACACAACAGATCAGGTGAGCTTCAGGTGGGGAGTGAACGTGGAGCGAGTGGTGGATCTAGTGGGGGTTCTGTACGTACCGGTGAGGACGGTCTTGGCGGAGGGGTCTGCGAGGTCCAGCGCGGATTTACCGTCTGTGTTTCTGATGTTGGGGTCAGCACCGTGCTGGAGCAGCACTGGGGGGGGCACACTTATAATTAAACCCACCCACCAAACGCCACGTACCATAAACACACAACACCAGTCACAGTCCATCAGTGGAGAAGTTCAAAGAGCATCTAAGACCACCAACCATCTAAGACCACCAACCATCTGACCAACCACGACTGGACCTGTAAACGTCCACACTCGACCAACGAATGATAAATATCCACATATGATTACGCTAATTTCTGCTAGCGCCTCTATAGGGTTTCTAATACTCACTTAGCATCAAGCTAACGCTGCTCCAGCCTCTAAGTCATGTCGTATGTTATGCTCTATAAAGAGTCACTCAGTGAAGAGACCTGACAAAGAGCTGCCACTGCTGCTCTACAGGGGGAGTCAAAAGTATCTGGACACCCTTGTTTTAGGAAGGAAATGGAAGATGACGTATCTGAATACCCCAGAACGTAACGGGTCTATCTTATAGACTACATCCTGAACATGGCCACCATCATGAAAGCCCCAATATAGGATCGAGGACAAGTTTCTCCAATGGGAAGGTGGTCGTGAAGATCAGAACTGATCAGAAATCAATGGATGTAATCAGATTAGTAATATCTCTTGTGGTTCAGACGTTATCAACACAGAAAGTTAAAAATCTGACTGCATTAATCGATTTCTGGTCTTTGATCTGCTACACGACCTCCTTCCCAGTGGAAAAACCTGCCCTCCATCCAATACGGCGGCTTTCAAGATGGCTTTGGGACACAGCCTAAAAGATAGACCCCCTCACCCGTAGTTTGCTGGGGTATTCAAATACGTCATCTTCTCTTTCCTTTCTGAAATAAAAGCGCGTCCTGATACTTTTGACTCCCCCTGTACGTTCCTAACAACTAACCACAACCTGCTGAGACTCATATCGTCGCTACCCAAAGAAAAAAACACGTATCTCAACTTTTGTTGATATTTATTGTTTGTTGATATTTTTTTTGTTGATATTTATTTTTTGCTGATATTTATTTTTTGCTGATATTTATTTTTTGCTGATATTTATTGTTTGTTGATATTTATTTTTTTGCTGATATGTATTGTTTGCTGATATTTATTTTTTTGCAGATATTTTTTTTGCAGATATTCATTTTTTGCAGATATTCATTTTTTGCTGATATTTATTTTTGTTGATATTTATTGTTTGCTGATATTTATTGTTTGTTGACATTTATTTTTTGCTGATATTTATTTTTTGCTGATATTTATTGTTTGCTGATATTTATTTTTTGCTGATATTTATTGTTTGCTGATATCTATTGTTTGTTGATATCTATTGTTTGTTGATATTTATTTTTTTGCTGATATTTATTTTTTGTTGATATTTATTTTTGCTGATATTTAGTGTTTGCTGATATTTATTGTTTGCTGATATTTGTTGATATTTATTGTTTGTTGATATTTATTGTTTGCTGATATTTATTTTTTGTTGATATTTATTTTTTGTTGATATTTATTGTTTGCTGATATTTATTCTTTGCAGATATTTATTGTTTGTTGATATTTATTTTTGTTGATATTTATATTTTGTTGATATTTATTTTTTGCTGATATTTATTTTTCTGCATCGTTTGAACTCGACAGCTGATGTTTACACTGTGTTAGAGTTTCAGGATGAACGGACCAATAGAAACGCTCCAAAACAGCCTGCAAAGAATTCTGGTTCCATAGACTTACATTGAGGGTAGAGACAGTTTTTGGTCTCTCCTGTGAAGTTACTAGTTTTTCATTGGATGGTGCTGATACTTACACTCAGTTACCGTCCAATGGGTTTCAGGAAAATATTGTTATGTAGTGTGATATTATAGAGCTACAGCTACAGCTCTCTCTCTCTCTCTCTCTCTCTCTCTGTCTCTCTCTCTCTCTCTCTCTCCCTCTCTCATTCTCCCTCTCTCAGTCTCTCTCTCTCTCCCTCTCTCAGTCTCTCTCTCTCCCTGTCTCTCTCTCTCTCTGTCTCTCTCTCTCTCTCATTCTCCCTCTCTCAGTCTCTCTCTCTCTCTCCCTCTCTCATTCTCCCTCTCTCAGTCTCTCTCTCTCTCCCTCTCTCAGTCTCTCTCTCTCCCTCTCTCATTCTCTCTCTCTCTCTCTCTCTCTCTCTCTCTCTCTCTCCCTCTCTCAGTCTCTCTCTCCCTCTCTCAGTCTCTCTCTCTCTCTCTCTCTCTCTCATAGTCCAGCGATGTGGTCACTCTCTCTCTCTCTCATAGTCCAGCGATGTGGTCACTCTCTCTCTCTCTCTCAGTGTGCGGTGTCAGCAGTGTGTAAGCACAGAGCTATTCAGCACTCTGAAATCACTCCATCAGCAGACCGCTCCTCCTGAACACCCTGCATTTCTCACTAAGGTCACGTTCCCCCACGGTCACTCGCCAAAGAGAGGATATATACACACACACACACACACACACACACACACACACACACACACACACACACACACACATATATATATATATATATATATATAAACCCCAAATAGAATATCTCCAAAATAGTAAATTTACAGGAGAGGCCAAAAACTGCCTTTACTTTCAATGTAAGTCAATGGAACCAGAATTGTTTACAATCTAGTGTGGAGCATTTCTATTGGTCCATTCCTCATTAAACGGTTACAGGGTATATATCAGCTGCCGTGTTCAAAATAGAAATCAACAAAAACGGAAATACATGTTTGTCTTTGGATAGTGGCGAGATATATATATATATTAAAACAAACCACTGTATGAACAGGTTTATCAATGTTTACAATAGCACTGCGCCCTTGTGCTGCTTGTTAATGTTGGAGTGGCTGAAAATGGATTACTATCTATTACTATATATTACTATCTCGGTGACGGGTGAGAACACAGAGGGTCTCACCGATGCACACGTCTATCTTGCCCTTGATGGCGGCCTCGTGCAGCGGCGTGTAGTTCCAGTTGTCGCGGGCGTTGGGGTCGGCTCCCTGACACAGCAGCAGGCTGACCACCTCGGCGTGGCCGAAAGAGCAGGCGTTGTGGAGGGGGATCAAGCCGCCGTCGTCCCGGGAGTGAACGTTCGCTCCCGTCTGCAGGAGGTGCTCCACCACGTCCTTCCTGCCAAACCCTGAGGAGGACAAACACAAGACATAAACAAACAACAGCAAACACAGAAACCAGTCCATCAAATTCTATATTAATAATCTATATCAATACTCTACACAGTACTCCACCATAACAATCTATAGACTAGCAACCATTTATAACATTCAATAACAATGTTCTAAAACATCTCATATTAATATAATCTATATACAGTACTCCACCATTACAATCTATAGACTAGCAACCATTTATAACAACATTCAATAACAATGTTCTAAAACATCTCATATTAATATAATCTATATCAATACTCTACACAGTACTCCACCATAACAATCTATAGACTAGCAACCATTTATAACATTCAATAACAATGTTCTAAAACATCTCATATTAATCTAATCTATATCAATACTCTACACAGTACTCCACCATTACAATCTATAGACTAGCAACCATTTATAACAACATTCAATAACAATGTTCTAAAACATCTCATATTAATATAATCTATCAATACTCTACACAGTACTCCACCATTACAATCTATAGACTAGCAACCATTTATAACATTCAATAACAATGTTCTAAAACATCTCATATTAATATAATCTATATCAATACTCTACACAGTCTCCACCATAACAATCTATAGACTAGCAACCATTTATAACATTCAATAACAATGTTCTAAAACATCTCATATTAATATAATCTATATCAATACTCTACACAGTACTCCACCATTACAATCTATAGACTAGCAACCATTTATAACATTCAATAACAATGTTCTAAAACATCTCATATTAATATAATCTATATCAATCCTCTACACAGTACTCCACCATAACAATCTATAGACTAGCAACCATTTATAACAACATTCAATAACAATGTTCTAAAACATCTCATATTAATATAATCTATATCAATACTCTACACAGTACTCCACCATAACAATCTATAGACTAGCAAGCATTTATAACAACATTCAATAACAATGTTCTAAAACATCTCATATTAATATAATCTATATCAATACTCTACACAGTACTCCACCATAACAATCTATAGACTAGCAACCATTTATAACATTCAATAACAATGTTCTAAAACATCTCATATTAATATAATCTATCAATACTCTACACAGTACTCCACCATAACAATCTATAGACTAGCAAGCATTTATAACAACATTCAATAACAATGTTCTAAAACATCTCATATTAATATAATCTATATCAATCCTCTACACAGTACTCCACCATTACAATCTATAGACTAGCAAGCATTTATAACAACATTCAATTACAATGTTCTAAAACATCTCATATTAATATAATCTATATCAATCCTCTACACAGTACTCCACCATAACAATCTATAGACTAGCAACCATTTATAACAACATTCAATAACAATGTTCTAAAACATCTCATATTAATATAATCTATATCAATACTCTACACAGTACTCCACCATAACAATCTATAGACTAGCAACCATTTATAACAACATTCAATAACAATGTTCTAAAACATCTCATATTAATATAATCTATATCAATACTCTACACAGTACTCCACCATAACAATCTATAGACTAGCAACCATTTATAACATTCAATAACAATGTTCTAAAACATCTCATATTAATATAATCTATATCAATACTCTACACAGTACTCCACCATAACAATCTATAGACTAGCAAGCATTTATAACAACATTCAATAACAATGTTCTAAAACATCTCATATTAATATAATCTATATCAACACTCTACACAGTACTCCACCATTACAATCTATAGACTAGCAACCATTTATAACATTCAATAACAATGTTCTAAAACATCTCATATTAATATAATCTATATCAATCCTCTACACAGTACTCCACCATAACAATCTATAGACTAGCAACCATTTATAACATTCAATAACAATGTTCTAAAACATCTCATATTAATATAATCTATATCAATACTCTACACAGTACTCCACCATAACAATCTATAGACTAGCAACCATTTATAACATTCAATAACAATGTTCTAAAACATCTCATATTAATATAATCTATATCAATCCTCTACACAGTACTCCACCATAACAATCTATAGACTAGCAACCATTTATAACATTCAATAACAATGTTCTAAAACATCTCATATTAATATAATCTATCAATACTCTACACAGTACTCCACCATTACAATCTATAGACTAGCAAGCATTTATAACAACATTCAATTACAATGTTCTAAAACATCTCATATTAATATAATCTATATCAATCCTCTACACAGTACTCCACCATAACAATCTATAGACTAGCAACCATTTATAACAACATTCAATAACAATGTTCTAAAACATCTCATATTAATATAATCTATATCAATCCTCTACACAGTACTCCACCATAACAATCTATAGACTAGCAACCATTTATAACAACATTCAATAACAATGTTCTAAAACATCTCATATTAATATAATCTATATCAACACTCTACACAGTACTCCACCATAACAATCTATAGACTAGCAACCATTTATAACAACATTCAATAACAATGTTCTAAAACAACATTTTATATTAATATATTCTATATCAATAATCTACAACTACATTCCTAAATGACATGCAGTAGAGAATAATAATAATGATAATAATAATAATAATAATAATAATAATATAGAATTTCTATTTCTGAGAGAAAATTACATTTTCTAAGTTGTAAGTTCTAACATTGTAATGGCATATTTTTCATAACAACGTTCAACTTTCTATTTTAATATTCCATATTAGTAATTTAAAGCAGTATTCCACAATAACTATCTATAAGTTCACAAACATTTATTACAATATCCAATAACAATGTTCTACATATACGTTATATTCTTTATTAATATATCGATATCAATAATTTACAGAAATATGCCACAATAACCACCTATAGGCAAGCAAGAATTAACAATACTCAACAGAAACTTAATACAGAATATATTTAATAACAAATAATATTACTGGTATATTCAATCAATAATCTACAGAAATATTCCACAAGAACAACCTATAGGTTAGCAAGAATTAATAACAATATCTATTTGAAACTTAATACAGAATATATTCAATAGCAATGTTTTATAATAACATCTCCTATCAACATATTCTATATTAAAATTTCCATTTTAATAATCTGCAGAAATATTTCACAATAACAATCAGCTAGCAAGAAATAATAACAATATTTAATAACAATGTTCTATAACAACATCTCATATGAATATATTCTATATTATTGTTCTATATTAATAATCAACAACAATATTCCTAAAGAACAATCTACAGGCTAGCAAGAACTAATAACAATGTTCTATCGCAACATCTTATATTAACATGTTCTATATTAACATTACATATATATAACCAACAGCAATATTCCTTAATAATAATCTATTTGCTGGCAACAATAAATAATAATATTTAATAACAATGTTCTATAACAACATAACATATTAATATATTTAACATTAATATTCTATATCGATCTACAGCAATATTCCTAAAGAACAATCTACAGGCTAGCAAGCATTAATACTTATGTTCTATAACAACAACTTACATTAAAATATTCTATATTAATATTACATATATACAAGCCAGAGCAAAATTCCTCAATAATAATCTATATGCTAGCAACAATTAATAATGATATTCAATAACAATGTTCTATAATAACATATCATATCAATATATTTTACATTAAAATTCTATGTTAATAATCTACAGCAATATTCCAAAAGAACAATCTATAGGCTAGCAAGCATTTGTAACAATATTCAGTAACAATGTTCAATAACAACGTCCCATATGAATATTTCATATATATATATATATATATGATCAAATAACATCAATTTTTGTTACCATTTTAAAAAAATGTTTTTCATATGTATCTAATGCTGTCACTATTTACCTGTTTTTGCAAAGCAATAATACATAGAAAATGTTCTAAAATATTCTAAAATATAGAATATTATATAGAATATCAAATATTATAAGAAACTTCCCGTTGTGTTCATTACTGAACAAACTATGAATAACAACAACAATAATAACAATAATAATAATCAATCACAACTGTTTGTGTATTGATAAATCAGTCTTGTTTTCAGTTACAGACTCATATTTACATTAATTACACGACACATATATTCAGAATGTGTTGTTTGTAGTTCTGACACGTACGTTAAATTGAAAATATATAATTACATATAATTTAAAGCAATACATTCATTTTTAATACAGTATTTAAATATATTCAGAACATACGTTACATATACAGCATCAGTATATTTTTATAACGTAAACAAATATGTGTACAAAAAATCTGCTTTCATATATGCAAATCACAGCTGTTTACCTATCAAAGCCTTTGATTAGTTATTAAGTTGTGTATCTGTAACAGGGTTTGATCAGTAATATCTATTTACCTGTAACAGTGTTTGATCAGTAATATCTGTTTACCTGTTTAGTGTTTGATCAGTAATATCTGTTTACCTGTTTAGCGTTTGATCAGTAATATCTATTTACCTGTAACAGTGTTTGATCAGTAATATCTATTTACCTGTAAGTGTTTGATCAGTAATATCTATTTACCTGTAACAGTGTTTGATCAGTAATATCTGTTTACCTGTTTAGTGTTTGATCAGTAATATCTGTTTACCTGTTTAGCGTTTGATCAGTAATATCTATTTACCTGTAACAGTGTTTGATCAGTAATATCTGTTTACCTGTAACAGTGTTTGATCAGTAATATCTGTTTACCTATAAGTGTTTGATCAGTAATATCTGTTTACCTGTTTAGTGTTTGATCAGTAATATCTGTTTACCTGTTAAGGGTTTGATCAATAATATCTGTTTACCTGTAACAGTGTTTGATCAGTAATATCTGTTTACCTGTTTAGTGTTTGATCAGTAATATCTGTTTACCTGTTTAGCGTTTGATCAGTAATATCTGTTTACCTGTTTAGTGTTTGATCAGTAATATCTGTTTACCTGTAACAGTGTTTGATCAGTAATATCTGTTTACCTGTTTAGTGTTTGATCAGTAATATCTATTTACCTTTAACAGTGTTTGATCAGTAATATCTGTTTACCTGTTTAGTGTTTGATCAGTAATATCTATTTACCTTTAACAGTGTTTGATCAGTAATATCTGTTTACCTGTTTAGTGTTTGATCAGTAATATCTGTTTACCTGTAACAGTGTTTGATCAGTAATATCTGTTTACCTGTTTAGTGTTTGATCAGTAATATCTGTTTACCTGTTTAGTGTTTGATCAGTAATATCTGTTTAACTGTTTAGTGTTTGATCAGTAATATCTGTTTACCTGTTTAGTGTTTGATCAGTAATATCTGTTTACCTGTAACAATGTTTGATCAGTAATATCTATTTACCTGTTTAGCGTTTGATCAGTAATATCTGTTTACCTGTTTAGTGTTTGATCAGTAATATCTGTTTACCTGTAACAGTGTTTGATCAGTAATATCTGTTTACCTGTTTAGTGTTTGATCAGTAATATCTATTTACCTTTAACAGTGTTTGATCAGTAATATCTGTTTACCTGTTTAGTGTTTGATCAGTAATATCTGTTTACCTGTAACAGTGTTTGATCAGTAATATCTGTTTACCTGTTTAGTGTTTGATCAGTAATATCTGTTTACCTGTTTAGTGTTTGATCAGTAATATCTGTTTACCTGTTTAGTGTTTGATCAGTAATATCTGTTTACCTGTTTAGCGTTTGATCAGTAATATCTATTTACCTGTAAGTGTTTGATCAGTAATATCTGTTTACCTGTTTAGTGTTTGATCAGTAATATCAATTTACCTGTAACAACGTTTGATCAGTAATATCTGTTTACCTGTTTAGTGTTTGATCAGTAATATCTATTTACCTGTAACAACGTTTGATCAGTAATATCTATTTACCTGTAAGTGTTTGATCAGTAATATCTGTTTACCTGTTTAGCGTTTGATCAATAATATCTGTTTACCTGTAACAATGTTTGATCAGTAATATCTGTTTACCTGTTTAGTGTTTGATCAGTAATATCTGTTTACCTGTAACAGTGTTTGATCAGTAATATCTGTTTACCTGTTTAGTGTTTGATCAGTAATATCTGTTTACCTGTTTAGTGTTTGATCAGTAATATCTGTTTACCTGTTTAGTGTTTGATCAGTAATATCTATTTACCTGTAACAACGTTTGATCAGTAATATCTATTTACCTGTAAGTGTTTGATCAGTAATATCTGTTTACCTGTTTAGTGTTTGATCAGTAATATCAATTTACCTGTAACAACGTTTGATCAGTAATATCTGTTTACCTGTTTAGTGTTTGATCAGTAATATCTATTTACCTGTAACAACGTTTGATCAGTAATATCTATTTACCTGTAAGTGTTTGATCAGTAATATCTGTTTACCTGTTTAGCGTTTGATCAATAATATCTGTTTACCTGTAACAATGTTTGATCAGTAATATCTGTTTACCTGTTTAGTGTTTGATCAGTAATATCTGTTTACCTGTAACAGTGTTTGATCAGTAATATCTGTTTACCTGTTTAGCGTTTGATCAGTAATATCTGTTTACCTGTAATAGTGTTTGATCAGTAATATCTGTTTACCTGTTTAGTGTTTGATCAGTAATATCTGTTTACCTGTAACAGTGTTTGATCAGTAATATCTGTTTACCTGTAACAGTGTTTGATCAGTAATATCTGTTTACCTGTTTAGTGTTTGATCAGTAATATCTGTTTACCTGTAACAGTGTTTGATCAGTAATATCTGTTTACCTGTAACAGTGTTTGATCAGTAATATCTGTTTACCTGTTTAGTGTTTGATCAGTAATATCTGTTTACCTGTAACAGTGTTTGATCAGTAATATCTGTTTACCTGTTTAGCGTTTGATCAGTAATATCTATTTACCTGTAACAGTGTTTGATCAGTAATATCTGTTTACCTGTAACAGTGTTTGATCAGTAATATCTGTTTACCTGTAACAGTGTTTGATCAGTAATATCTGTTTACCTTTAACAGTGTTTGATCAGTAATATCTGTTTACCTGTTTAGTGTTTGATCAGTAATATCTGTTTACCTGTTTAGTGTTTGATCAGTAATATCTGTTTACCTGTAACAATGTTTGATCAGTAATATCTATTTACCTGTAAGTGTTTGATCAGTAATATCTGTTTACCCGTTTAGTGTTTGATCAGTAATATCTATTTACCTGTTTAGGGTTTGATCAATAATATCTGTTTACCTGTAACAGTGTTTGATCAGTAATATCTGTTTACCTGTTTAGTGTTTGATCAGTAATATCTGTTTACCTGTTTAGTGTTTGATCAGTAATATCTGTTTACCTGTTTAGTGTTTGATCAGTAATATCTATTTACCTTTAACAGTGTTTGATCAGTAATATCTGTTTACCTGTTTAGTGTTTGATCAGTAATATCTATTTACCTTTAACAGTGTTTGATCAGTAATATCTGTTTACCTGTTTAGTGTTTGATCAGTAATATCTGTTTACCTGTAACAGTGTTTGATCAGTAATATCTGTTTACCTGTTTAGTGTTTGATCAGTAATATCTGTTTACCTGTTTAGTGTTTGATCAGTAATATCTATTTACCTTTAACAGTGTTTGATCAGTAATATCTGTTTACCTGTTTAGCGTTTGATCAGTAATATCTGTTTACCTGTTTAGTGTTTGATCAGTAATATCTGTTTACCTGTTTAGTGTTTGATCAGTAATATCTGTTTACCTGTTTAGTGTTTGATCAGTAATATCTGTTTACCTGTTTAGTGTTTGATCAGTAATATCTGTTTACCTGTTTAGTGTTTGATCAGTAATATCTGTTTACCTGTTTAGTGTTTGATCAGTAATATCTGTTTACCTGTAACAGTGTTTGATCAGTAATATCTGTTTACCTGTTTAGCGTTTGATCAGTAATATCTGTTTACCTGTTTAGTGTTTGATCAGTAATATCTGTTTACCTGTTTAGTGTTTGATCAGTAATATCTGTTTACCTGTAACAGTGTTTGATCAGTAATATCTGTTTACCTGTTTAGTGTTTGATCAGTAATATCTGTTTACCTGTTTAGTGTTTGATCAGTAATATCTGTTTACCTGTTTAGTGTTTGATCAGTAATATCTGTTTACCTGTTTAGTGTTTGATCAGTAATATCTATTTACCTGTAACAATGTTTGATCAGTAATATCTATTTACCTGTTTAGCGTTTGATCAGTAATATCTGTTTACCTGTTTAGTGTTTGATCAGTAATATCTGTTTACCTGTAACAGTGTTTGATCAGTAATATCTGTTTACCTGTTTAGCGTTTGATCAGTAATATCTGTTTACCTGTTTAGTGTTTGATCAGTAATATCTGTTTACCTGTTTAGCGTTTGATCAGTAATATCTGTTTACCTGTTTAGTGTTTGATCAGTAATATCTGTTTACCTGTTTAGTGTTTGATCAGTAATATCTGTTTACCTGTTTAGTGTTTGATCAGTAATATCTATTTACCTGTAACAGTGTTTGATCAGTAATATCTGTTTACCTGTTTAGCGTTTGATCAGTAATATCTGTTTACCTGTTTAGTGTTTGATCAGTAATATCTGTTTACCTGTTTAGTGTTTGATCAGTAATATCTATTTACCTGTAACAGTGTTTGATCAGTAATATCTGTTTACCTGTTTAGCGTTTGATCAGTAATATCTGTTTACCTGTTTAGTGTTTGATCAGTAATATCTGTTTACCTGTTTAGCGTTTGATCAGTAATATCTGTTTACCTGTTTAGTGTTTGATCAGTAATATCTGTTTACCTGTTTAGTGTTTGATCAGTAATATCTGTTTACCTGTTTAGTGTTTGATCAGTAATATCTGTTTACCTGTTTAGTGTTTGATCAGTAATATCTATTTACCTGTAACAGTGTTTGATCAGTAATATCTGTTTACCTGTTTAGTGTTTGATCAGTAATATCTATTTACCTTTAACAGTGTTTGATCAGTAATATCTGTTTACCTGTTTAGTGTTTGATCAGTAATATCTATTTACCTTTAACAGTGTTTGATCAGTAATATCTGTTTACCTGTTTAGTGTTTGATCAGTAATATCTGTTTACCTGTAACAGTGTTTGATCAGTAATATCTGTTTACCTGTTTAGTGTTTGATCAGTAATATCTGTTTACCTGTTTAGTGTTTGATCAGTAATATCTGTTTACCTGTTTAGTGTTTGATCAGTAATATCTATTTACCTGTAACAACGTTTGATCAGTAATATCTATTTACCTGTAAGTGTTTGATCAGTAATATCTGTTTACCTGTTTAGTGTTTGATCAATAATATCTGTTTACCTGTAACAATGTTTGATCAGTAATATCTGTTTACCTGTTTAGTGTTTGATCAGTAATATCTGTTTACCTGTAACAGTGTTTGATCAGTAATATCTGTTTACCTGTAACAGTGTTTGATCAGTAATATCTGTTTACCTGTAACAGTGTTTGATCAGTAATATCTGTTTACCTGTTTAGCGTTTGATCAGTAATATCTGTTTACCTGTTTAGTATTTGATCAGTAATATCTGTTTACCTGTAACAGTGTTTGATCAGTAATATCTGTTTACCTGTTTAGTATTTGATCAGTAATATCTGTTTACCTGTAACAGTGTTTGATCAGTAATATCTGTTTACCTGTAACAGTGTTTGATCAGTAATATCTGTTTACCTGTAACAGTGTTTGATCAGTAATATCTGTTTACCTGTAACAGTGTTTGATCAGTAATATCTGTTTACCTGTTTAGTGTTTGATCAGTAATATCTATTTACCTGTTTAGCGTTTGATCAGTAACATTTGTTTACTTGTTTGATGTTGATTAATAACAGCTGTTTACATGTAACCGTGTTTATCGATCCCAGCTAATCGGTTAATGTGATAATCGATCGCGTTTTGTTTATTGATAATCAAGCTGAGGGATCTATTAGCTCGTTAGCCTCGTTAGCTCCGTGGCGGCTGGGCGGCCCGTCTGATCGACCGTGTCGGTACCGCGGCCGTGTGCGGGGGTCGTACCTGCTGCGAAGTGCAGTGGGGTGGATTTCCTCCCCGCCATGTCTTTGGCGTTCACGTTCGCCGAATCCACCAGCCGTTTAACCCGGGACACGTCTCCGTTCCTGCAGGCCTCGAACAGCTCCCGGAACGCGCCGCTGTCCTGGCCCGGGCTGGTCGCCGCTGAGGCCGGGCTGCCGCTGCCCGCAGCCCCGCTAGGGGAGCTGGAGGCTCCGCTGCTGCCCGGCCGCTCCGGGGAGGCCTCGGTGGGGCTCAGCGCGGTCGCCTCCGACTGAGGAGCGTCCAGAGGCGGCGAGGAGGCGGCGGAGAGCCGCGGCGGAGACTGGAGCCCGCCGCCATGGTGCTGAGAGGAGCGCCGGGACACCGCCATTACACCCAGCCTCACATACAAACCCTGCTCAGATACAGAAACCCTCCGATATTCACTCTCTCACTCTCACTCTCACACTCACACTCACACACACCTACACACTGTCAACACACACACTTCCGCTCAGGGAGAGGCGGGCTTCCGCTTCCACACAGCACACTGCTGAATTACTAACGCAGCTCACAGCGCAGTACTGACTCACTGACACCGTCACTATACAGTACTGACTTACTGACAGTCACTACACAGTACTGACTTACTGACACAGTCACTATACAGTACTGACTCACTGACAGTCACTATACAGTACTGACTTACTGACACAGTCACTATACAGTACTGACTTCCTGACAGTCACTACACAGTACTGACTTACTGACACAGTCACTATACAGTACTGACTTCCTGACAGTCACTATACAGTACTGACTTACTGACAGTCACTACACAGTACTGACTTACTGACAGTCACTATACAGTACTAACTTACTGACAGTCACTATACAGTACTGACTTACTGACAGTCACTATGCAGTACTGACTCACTGACACCGTCACTATACAGTACTGACTTACTGACAGTCACTACACAGTACTGACTTACTGACAGTCACTATACAGTACTGACTTACTGACAGTCACTATACAGTACTGACTCACTGACACCGTCACTATACAGTACTGACTCACTGACAGTCACTACACAGTACTGACTTACTGACAGTCACTACACAGTACTGACTTACTGACAGTCACTATACAGTACTGACTCACTGACACCGTCACTATACAGTACTGACTTACTGACAGTCACTACACAGTACTGACTTACTGACAGTCACTATACAGTACTGACTTACTGACAGTCACTATACAGTACTGACTTACTGACAGTCACTATGCAGTACTGACTCACTGACACCGTCACTATACAGTACTGACTTACTGACAGTCACTACACAGTACTGACTTACTGACAGTCACTATACAGTACTGACTTACTGACAGTCACTATACAGTACTGACTTACTGACAGTCACTATACAGTACTGACTTACTGACACCGTCACTATACAGTACTGACTTACTGACAGTCACTATACAGTACTAACTTACTGACAGTCACTATACAGTACTGACTTACTGACAGTCACTATACAGTACTAACTTACTGACAGTCACTATACAGTACTGACTTACTGACAGTCACTATACAGTACTGACTCACTGACAGTCACTATACAGTACTTACTCACTGACACAGTCACTATACAGTACTGACTCACTGATACAGTCACTATACAGTACTGACTTACTGACAGTCACTATACAGTACTGACTCACTGACAGTCACTATACAGTACTGACTCACTGACACCGTCACTATACAGTACTGACTTACTGACACAGTCACTATACAGTACTGACTTACTGACAGTCACTATACAGTACTGACTTACAGACACAGTCACTATACAGTACTGACTCACTGACAGTCACTATACAGTAGACTTACTGACAGTCACTATACAGTACTGACTTACTGACAGTCACTATACAGTACTGACTCACTGACACCGTCACTATACAGTACTGACTTACTGACAGTCACTACACAGTACTGACTTACTGACAGTCACTATACAGTACTGACTTACTGACAGTCACTATACAGTACTGACTCACTGACACCGTCACTATACAGTACTGACTCACTGACACCGTCACTATACAGTACTGACTTACTGACAGTCACTACACAGTACTGACTTACTGACACAGTCACTATACAGTACTGACTCACTGACAGTCACTATACAGTAGACTTACTGACAGTCACTATACAGTACTGACTTACTGACAGTCACTATACAGTACTGACTCACTGACAGTCACTATACAGTACTTACTCACTGACACAGTCACTATACAGTACTGACTCACTGATACAGTCACTATACAGTACTGACTTACTGACAGTCACTATACAGTACTGACTCACTGACAGTCACTATACAGTACTGACTCACTGACACCGTCACTATACAGTACTGACTTACTGACACAGTCACTATACAGTACTGACTTACTGACAGTCACTATACAGTACTGACTTACAGACACAGTCACTGTACAGTACTGAGTTACTGACACAACTATTAACCGTGCAGTACTAAATTACTGACACAGTTGTTATACACTACGCTGCTGAATTACTGACACAGTCACTATACAGTACTGAGTTACTGATACAACTATTAACAGTGCAGTACTGAATTACTGACACAGCTATTAACAGTACTGAATTACTGAAACAGTTATTATACACTACACTGCTGAATTACTGAGTTACTGGCACAACAATTAACAGTGCTGAATTACTGATACAACCATTAACAGTGCAGTACTGAGTTACCGACACAGCTATTAACAGTACTGAATTATTGACACAGTTATTATACACTACACTGCTGAATTACTGAGTTACTGGCACAACAATTAACAGTGCTGAATTACTGATACAACTATTTAATGGTGTAATACTAATTTGCTGACACAAATAAATATTAACAGTGCAGTGCTGAATTACTGACACAGTCACTATAAAGTACTGAGTTACTGACACAACAATTAACAGTACAGTACTGAATTACTGACACAGTCATACAGTACACTGCTGAATTACCAACACACTTAACAGGGCAGTACTGAGTTACTGACACAGTTAACATACAGTACAGTACTGAATTACTGACACAGTTACTAACAGTATGTGCAGTACTGAATTTTTGACACAGTTATTAACAGTACAGTGATTAATTACTAACACGGTTAGCTTTTAACAGTATTAAATTACTGTTACTATAGAGTGCACTGCTAAATTACCAATGCAGTTACCAGTGCAGTACTAATTTACTGACACAGGTACTATACAATACTGAATTACTGACACAATTACTAAGAGAACAGTAATGGATTTGTGACACAGCTATCAACAGTAAATTACTGAATTACTTACAAAGCTAACAGCAGAGTACTGAATTAACAAAACAAGCCATAAAATTCTGAATTACTAGCACAGCTACTAACAGTACTGTTTTACGGACACAGCTAATAGTGCAGTACTGAATTATCAACACAGTCACTGACAGTACTAGATTTCTGACAAAGCTATTAACAATAATATAGTTCTGAGTTATCAACACAGTTACCTATAGTACAATACTGCTGTACTGACACAGTTACTTATAGTACAATACTGATTTACCGACAGTTACTGACAGTACAATACTGATTTACTGACAGAGTAACTGACAGTACAATACTGATTTACTGACAGAGTTACTGATAGTACAATACTGTACTACTGACAGAGTTACAGACAGTACAATACTGCTTTACTGACAGAGTTACAGACAGTACAATACTGATTTACTGACTGTGTTACAGACAGTACAATACTGTACTACTGACAGAGTTACAGACAGTATAATACTGATTTACTGACAGTTACAGACAGTATAATACTGATTTACTGACAGTTACAGACAGTATAATACTGATTTACTGATAGAGTTACAGACAGTATAATACTGATTTACTGATAGAGTTACTGATTGTACAATTCTGATTTACTGACAGGGTTACTGACTGTACAATTCTGCTTTACTGACAGAGTTACAGACAGTACAATACTGTACTACTGACAGAGTTACAGACAGTACAATACTGTACTACTGACAGAGTTACAGACAGCGGGCTGTTAATGATGCCATTATGTGCCCGATGATAACTATTCAGCCGTTAAAGTTTAACTGAGCACGTATCTTCCTGATGATGAAGTTCCAACACTTCCAATGTTTGCTAGTGCTGAGTGAGAAGGATGTTCACAATAGGGCCCTGTGTTGCCGTGGAGACAACAACAAACAGCCCTCTGGCGCTGGCCTCAGCAGCACGCTCTCGGGCTGACTGGACGCTGGGACTGTTTTAGCAGAGAAATGCTGGACCTGGTCCTGGGCGTGCAGGGCTGCTTTAGCTGGATGTGAAATGAGTCTCCACTGCGAGAGGGCCGGCGTTTCGGTGTTTCAGTGGTATGTGGGTGCAGAAATGCCCATTTCCTCTGGTGCTGCTGGGAGGTGGGGCGCGGAGAACAAGACCCAGGGCTCTTATTTAAGGATGTGAGTATCAGTGGTCCTACTAAACAGTACTGTACTTTCCTCTAACTGGATTCTGAGCTTCAGCCAGAGCAGCTTGAGCAGGCCGTATATAGAGTGACCAGAATAAAGTTTGGACTGTGCTGAGATCATGTTTGTCCCCAGAGATCTACAGACCTGAGGACAGTTCCTGTCTAGATGCTGAATTTGCTGGACCAGCAGAAGATACTGATTTAGCGAATAGTGGGATTAGCATGACTAGAAGACGGATCAACTGGATTAGTTTGATTTACAGAAGATGATTGATTGACTTATATCTGGACTAGTAGAATGTATTGACCAGCTGGAGTAGTTGGACTGGAAGAAGATCTTGATTAGCTGGATTAGCTTGACTAGATTTACTATAGTTCACATGGGATTATGCTAATTAGCAGGATACATATATATTTTGTTATATCATATAATTTAATACTTTTATACTGTATATACCTTTATACCGTATACCATAATACCATATACTTTTATACTATAATACCATATAGCTCTATGCTAATTAGCTGGATTAGCAAAACAGGGCTAGATTAGATTAGATTGACAAACAGAGCATATGGATTTGATGGATTAGCATAACATTATTTTGGTTCAGAGTAGCCAAAAGATACTGAGAAGATACTGATAGATACAATAGATACAAGTATTTTATATAAATAAATAAATAAATAAATACTTGTACTCGTACTTGTGTACTTACGTAGATGGAATGACAATAAAGCCTCTTGTCTTGACTTGACTTGATTTATTAATAAATTCATTTATTACTTATTTATTGTAAATTTGGGGCTAATCCAGGTCTGGGAAACTGATGAATTGTGGATTCCCATCCACAGGTACCTGGGAACCCTTCCTCAGGATCAGAGGAGGCTCCTGGAGAAGGCTTTGGAGGTACAGCCTCTCCATATGTTCTAATGATCAGAGTGGTGAGGTTGGAAGACCAAATGGATGGAGTTTGTTGACGTTTGTCCTTTTGCGCAGGTGAAATGCATTTCTGGTGCAGACGGACAGAATGAAGACGGACCCTCAAAAGGTAGGCACACCAAGGGTGAGGTGATGGTGCACCCCCCCACCCCAACCCCCGCCCACCACCTCTTCACCTCAGAGGTAATCAATCAGCCAGGACAAGCCAGGTTTGGTGTCAGTTTACTTTCTAGGCTAATGTAGCTCACAGGGATGATCTCGCTGTGTGGAGATGTTCAGTGTGGTCAGCAGTCAGGCTGCTAGACGGCTGGTGTTCATGTGTTTATCTATGCTAATGTACGTACAGTCCATGTTTGTAGACAGCAGGGAGTTATACAGAGTCAGAAACCACTTAATCAAGTTTATTAGATCTCCACACAGTTTGAGGCAAGCGTATGATGATATTCAGTTAGCATCATGCTAATTAGCAGGGTATTATCTTCCATTGCTCGAAGCGTTAGCTTCCCTGCAAACACAGCCTACTGTTTTAGTGTACACAGTGGTGAAATCTACTCAGAGTGTTGTGATGCTATCTGACAACAGTGTGACAACGTTGTGGTAACATTGTCAGCACGTTATCATGATCTCTTACAATTAATCTTATGTTCCTTTATGGAATTTTGGAAGGTTGCCAACAGCTAGTCAGAAAACCATAATATCATTAAACCATACCATATACATTTATACTGTAATTCCATATACCTTTATACTATTATAGCATATACCCTTTTAACATAATACTATATACCCTTATATCATTATACCATCATACTATATACCCTTATATCATAATATTATTTTACTATATACCCGTATACCATAATACCATATACCTTTATACCATTATAGCATATACCCTTTTAACATAATACTATATACCCTTATATCATTATACCATCATACTATATACCCTTATATCATAATACTATTTTACTATATACCCGTATACCATAATACCATATACCTTTATACCATTATAGCATATACCCTTTTAACATAATACAATATACCCTTATATCATTATACCATCATACTATATACCCTTATATCATAATACTATTTTATTATATACCCGTATACCATAATACCATATACCATTATATCATTATACCATCATACTATATACCCTTATATCATAATACTATTTTACTATATACCCGTATACCATAATACCATATACCTTTATACCATTATAGCATATACCCTTTTAACATAATACAATATACCCTTGTATCATTATACCATCATACTATATACCCTTATATCATAATACTATTTTACTATATACCCGTATACCATAATACCATATACCTTTATACCATTATAGCATATACCCTTTTAACATAATACAATATACCCTTATATCATTATACCATCATACTATATACCCTTATATCATAATACTATTTTACTATATACCCGTATACCATAATACCATATATCTTTATACCATAGTGTCATGTCACAATACCATATACGTTTTACCATATACTTTTAGACCATAATACCATATCCTTTTATATCTTTATACCATTATATCACATACCATAGTACCACATACCTTTATACCATAATACCATATATTTTAATACCATAATACTGTATGCCACAGACCATAACACCACATACCATAATAATACATGACAGCGTTACTTAATAGTGATGTCATGACAACCTTGTTTAGACAAAGTAGACAGCACCACCTTTTGACACAACAGTTTGTGTATTTCAGGTGAGCAGGAGGAGAAACCAGACCAGAGACGACGGAGCGATGAAGGAGGTGCTAACGGTGGACAGCTGAAACAAAGCCCCCCCAAAAAGTCATCCACCTGCACTTTACTGTGACGCGTGTGCAGAGACTGGAGACTCCACGCGATCTTCTCCAGTACAGACACGTTACTGTCATTTCTTAAGCTGTTATGAAGAACTGGATCTTCCTTTCCTTCCATTTAAAATAACAGAGTTTAATCCAAGTCCTGATGGGGACGTCTGGTCACTCTGAAGGTCAGACCAACACAATTGAAATGATGTGAACTCCAAAATTTCACATAAATCTCAGAAATGGGTTGTAGTGTTTGGCTGAAAAGTGGCTCAGGAAATGTGCTTATTGGCTGTTTTTATAGAAGGGCGGGGCTTTCTTTGCTTATCTCCTCGCTCATAACATCTCTGGGTTAATGTAGTATGTAGTATGTGTAGTATAATGTAGTATGTATCAAATACATTGATACATGTCCAATTTTTACTTTTTGTATTGCTTCAGAATGTATTGCTTTCCGGCACCATGTATCTCACATATAAAACACACGTATTATTATTATTATTATTATTATTATTATTATTATTATTACTATCAGTGCCATAACACTGTCCTCTCAGGTGGATCTGTTTTGCCATATCAGTATTTTTATGGTTCATATACGTTGAGAAAAGCATATATATATATATATATATATATATATATATATATATATATATATATATATATATATATATATATATATATATATATGAATACATGAATGAATACAACACTGTTTTTAAATAATAAATAATATTCGTCTGTGTTCTAAACTGGAATAAAAGCAGGAATGTGTACCCCAGTGGAGAGAAAGTGGAACTACGCCATCTGCTGGTCGCGTCCCGTACCATTTTTTTTTTTGTTTGTTTGTTTGTTCGTTTAATTTTGTATAGACAAACATTTCACAACTGATTAAAACCGCCTTAACTTTTGTTAAACCGTCGCTTTACTATAATCTCAGCACAACGTCTATACATACACTTCAACTGCGGGACAAACTTCGCTGAGAAATCCAACTGTACGCGTTCAACTGCAATTGAACTACAACTCCCATGAGCCAAAGCAGCCGCCGCGCAGTGCGAGTTGCGTCAGTGACATCATCAGCGCGACGGACTTTGTAGTCCGTTTTAAGAAAACGCGGAAGAACTCTATTTCTACTGCAAATGACTCATTTTAATCGTTGATATTGTGTTAAATATGACTGAATACGCGATCACAGGCACGTAACGCTGTCCAACATGTTTCTAAACTGTTAAACTGAACACAAACAGCGTTTTCTTAATAACGCTACAACTCCAGGTTCCCCCACTAGATGGCGATGTTGCTATGCGTTATTTCATGTCTGTAGTAAAAGTGTGAGCACGTTTCCTGGAAATGTTCTGAACTGACTGTGCTGAAGCTTCAGTTTGTGGAGTTAAAGAGGAATTGAAGGCAGTATGGGTGTAGAACAGCGTCGGTGCTCTGTTTTCTCCTAGAGGAAGTGAGTGAGACAGGAGATCAATGGGCGCCATAAAGCAGGCAGACTCGTAAACTCGGAGTGGGCTCCCGCTGGGACCCCCAGACTCAGCACACAGTCTTTACTACACTGAGGATTTTACCTTCTGTGTGTTTACCAGGAACCTGCTGAGAACCATTTGGGCCCCAGTTAAGGGTCCCCTTACTGAGGCTACCATAAACATGCAGGCCTGGATGACCACACTGCTCTCAGTGGACGGCCCTGCTTTACCCGGCGTGGAGGGCAGTTTATGTCCTAAATAAATAAATAAATACTATATACATACATTACTAACAGGAAACAAGGAAAACATCCCGACTCGTCTGAGCCGCAAAGACGTGGCTGAGAAGAAAGCAGAAGGTTTTTATTTGTCAGAAATAAATTTATTGAGGACAAACAAACTGCATGGCAACCTTTAAAAGAAGAACATAAAAATAAACAGTGCAAAGTTCCATCGTCTTAGATATTACTACTCAACCCAACTAACATTAGCAATTAGCAAAATATACAACTTTCAGATTAGTTTCATTTTCTCATATTCAGCACCTCGTTCTGAGGCTGAGACCTGAGATCTGAGCAGCTCAGAGAGTTTGTTCCTCTGAAGGTCTTAAACATTTACAACAAAACACTTTAGAACGTCATTAGCTCTGTGATTGGAGGATGTGTGTTGTGGAGGCTTGTAATTGGTGGGTTTGGAGTTATGGAGGCCTGTGATTGGTTGGTTTGATGTTGTAGAGGCCTATGATTGGTGGGTTTGATGTTGTGGAGGCCTGTGATTGGTGGGTTTGATGTTGTGGAGGCCTGTGATTGGTGGGTTTGATGTTGTGGAGGCCTGTGATTGGTGGGTTTGATGTTGTGGAGGCCTGTGATTGGTGGGTTTGATGTTGTGGAGGCCTGTGATTGGTGGGTTTGATGTTGTAGAGGCCTATGATTGGTGGGTTTGATGTTGTGGAGGCCTGTGATTGGTGGGTTTGATGTTGTGGAGGCCTGTGATTGGTGGGTTTGATGTTGTGGAGGCCTGTAATGGGTGGATTTGATGTTGTGGAGGCCTGTGATTGGTGGGTTTGATGTTGTAGAGGCCTATGATTGGTGGGTTTAATGTTATGGAGGCCTGTGATTGGTTGGTTTGATGTTGTGGAGGCCTGTGATTGGTGGGTTTGATGATGTGGAGGCCTTTGATTGGTGGGTTTGATGTTGTAGAGGCCTGTGATTGGTGGGTTTGATGATGTGGAGGTCTGTGATTGGTGGGTTTGATGTTGTAGAGGCCTGTGATTGGTGGGTTTGATGTTGTGGAGGCCTGTGATTAGTTGGTTTGATGTCTTGGAGGTCTGTGATTGGTGGGTTTGATGTTGTGGAGGCCTGTGATTAGTTGGTTTGATGTCTTGGAGGTCTGTGATTAGTTGGTTTGATATCTTGGAGGTCTGTGATTGGTGGGTTTGATGTCTTGGAGGTCTGTGATTAGTGTATTCGATATCTTGGAGGTCTGTGATTAGTGTGTTTGATGTCTTGGAGGTCTGTGATAAGTGGGTTAGGTGCCTTGGAGGCCTGTGATTGGTCCGTTTGATGTTGTGGAGGTCTTTAATTGGTGGGTCTGATGCCTTGGAGTTCTGTGATTAGTTTGTTTGATGTCTTGGAGGTCTGTTATTGGGGGGTTGATGTCTTGAAGGTCTGGGATTGCTGGGCTTGATGTTCTGAAGGTCTGTGATTGCTGGGTTAGATGTTTTGAAGGTCTATGATTGCTGGGTTCGATGTGTTGGAGGTCTGTGATTGGTTGGTTCGATGTCTTGGAGGTCTGTGATTGCTGGGTTTGATGTCTTGAAGGTCTGTGATTGGTTGGTTTGATGTCTTGGAGGTCTGTGATTGGTTGGTTTGATGTCTTGGAGGTCTGTGATTGGTGGGTTCGATGTCTTAGAGGTCTGTGATTGGAGGATTTAGGGTTAGGGTTGTCTTGGTGGATTTTCCAGTTCATTCACTGCCGTCGTCTCCGACCATCATGCAGCTGTACTTCTTCTGCTGCTCTTGCTTGAAAGTGTCCTTTACCTTTGCTCTCTTCAGACCACCATCCCTACACACACACACACACACACACACACACAGATTACAAACTGTAGTTCTGCTGAATTATAATTCATTCTATTCTATTGTATTCTATGTTCTTATATTCTGTTTTATTATTTTATTATTACTTTTATTTATTATTTTATTATTTTTACTTTGTTCTTTTGTGTTCTTACTTGTAATCTATTCTGTTTTACTATATTTATTTCTATTATCTTATACACATGTATTATTCTATTGTACTCTATTATAGTATAGAAACATGGTATAGAGAGAACACTGCCCACCAGGAGAGGTCCACCAGTCCCCCCTGCCGTGCAATAGCAGACTTCACTCTGTTGGCAAACTGCACTGCGTCCTCTCCTTCCTGTACAGACAGGAAATGAGTCAGCGGAACTGCAAAGCACTGCGTACTCACTGCATCACACACAGACGTCATCAGTACAGCTTCTAAACGACTGCTCAGCAGAACATGAACATTAACTCACCCGAAGACACACGGTTACCTAAAATAATACAGAACTCGTGCCTGCAGACTGTGTTCATCTACTTTAGTCTATGTTTACAGATAGCAGTGAGTTCTACAGCGTCTGTTTCTGATCGTCTCCCACCTTTTGGGTCATGGGGGGCATGTACCAGACGTTGCAGACGATTGCCCAGCTGGTCATCATCCTCAGCAGGTAGCTGACCATGCTATACTTGGCACTGTTCCAGAAAGCGTCGCCGAACTGAGGGTCGTACTGCAGGACAGAGAACACGTTACCACAGCCCAGAGCCCGAGCCGCTGCAGCAGTAAAGCCCCATCTTTTAATAGGACTTTTATATCTAATTATTAATATTTAATTAAATTAAATCTGTATATAAAACACAGGAGAACAAGTCGCGGCTGGAGAATCAGTGTTCACTGTGCTCAACAGCTGAGCAACGTCCATAGCTGAGGTCAAGGGGGCACTGTTTCAATAACTGGTGGCTCTTTTTGAGACTCCTGCTCATTAATAGCTATAAATAGAGGTCGTTCTAGGACCATTGGTGCTTGAACCCCTTTAAGATCAGCACTTGTAATGTGTCTTTAACAAAGACTACGGCTCCTAAAACTATATCAAATTAAAATCTAATATTCTAAAATTTTATTTTAATATAAAAGTCCAAGTAAATGGCTGTGATTGGCTGTTGGGGAACCTGATATGCCCTCCATTGTTCCACAAATTAAAAATTCTTTCATATAAAATGTACACAGTTCTAGTCAATGTTACACTTAATATTTAAAACAACAACCTGGTGCCGTATTTGCATGTATATTGCATGAATATAAAAATATCCATGATTGATGATCATATTTATTATAATAATATTATAAATACAGACTATTTTTCTGCCCAAACATATCAGCCTCAGTCATTACTTTCATGCTAGTCTATATTCCACCAACATTCAAAGTATTTTTAAAAGTAGTTCAGAATCAGAATCATGATTCACTGAATCTTTACCCAAAGAATCGAATCACTAGGAGCTCAGAGATGGTTTGTTTGATTCCCTCAGTGGGTTAAACGAGGACTGAGGGCTGAGTGGTGCAACGTTTACTGCTTGATTGGGTCACTGTATGGGCGTGTCTGCTGCAGGGTTATACCTTTATAGCCACGGGATAAATCGTGCCCCCGATTTCAAAGCTTCCCTTTTTGAACATCATGACGGAGGTGTTGTTGATGCAGGTTCCTGTGGGCGCAGACAGAAGAACCACTGACATGTTAACAGACCGGTCAGAACTGTCTAGTTATTAGAATTAGTGCTCCAAATTAGGGGTGGGCGATATGGCCCTACAATAATATCACGATATTTCATGGTATTTTTGTGATAACGATACTCTTGGCAATATGACTAAACATTGAATTAAAAAATATATTTCAAGAATACACTACTGCCACAAAATGAAAATTAAATTTTATTATTGTATATGATATGATATAGCACACCCCTAACTGAGATATTAAAAAATACAAGAATTTTTATCAGATTGTAACAGAAGTCAATGATCCAGAATGTCAGGATACTAAATAATGCACTCCAAATATCTCCATATATCCAGGACTGAAGTAAAGTGAATGATACTGGAGATAAAATCTGTCTCTAGTAGATATATAATAGGAAATGAGAAAAGTGTGAATTTTTATTTTGATAAAAACAGTAAAACTAGTACCTGGTGTGATAATTAGGGATGGGTGATATTTCAGGGTATAATATCACCATATTTAAACATTTTGGAGATATTATTGTGTACGATACGATATGGCACACCTCTACTCCAAATGAAATCTGTTTGTTACAATCATTTCTATATTTCTATACGGAGGAGGAGTGTTTTAGGCATTAAGGCTCTTACCCTCCGGGAATATGAGGATGGGCAGCTTCTTCTTGTCGCTCACGTGATCCCTCAATCTGTGGAGGACAGAGAGAGAGAGCAGCTCAGCTAAGAGCAGATTTGTGTAAAGTGAATGAGGCAACCAATCAGAACAGAGCTCATTTACATATAACAGTAGCACAGTGACAAAATTGTCTTCTTAATTGGATGGGATGGAGAGAGATGAAGAACATGACCTCATGCTGCATGTGGAACACAGATTATATAGATCTCTTCTTTACACTGTGTTAAGTATGTGTATATATTTTAACTATATATATATATATATATATATATATATATATATATATATATATATATATATATATATATATATATATATATATATTAGAGTAAGTAATGCTTTTACACTTTATTATTAAATATTAATCAGTATTAATAGAGTAAGTAATGCTTTTACACTTTATTATTAAATATTAATCAGTATTAATAGAGCAAGTAGTGCTTTTACACTTTATTATTCAATATTAAACAGTATTAATAGAGTAAGTAGTGCTTTTACACTTTATTATTCAATATTAAACAGTATTAATAGAGTTAGTAGAGATTTTACACTTTATTATTTAAATATTAAACAGTATTAATAGAGCAAGTAGAGCTTTTACACTTTATTATTTAAATATTAAACAGTATTAATAGAGCAAGTAGTGCTTTTGCACTTTATTATTCAATATTAATCAGTATTAATAGAGTAAGTAGTGCTTTTACACTTTATTATTAAATATTAATCAGTATTAATAGAGCAAGTAGTGCTTTTACACTTTATTATTCAATATT
>CM038725.1:37287323-37292323 GCA_021613375.1 Megaleporinus macrocephalus
TGGTATTTGGTATATATTGTGATATTTGGTAGGTGTTGTTGTATTTTATATCTGTTTAGATATTCTGTACCTGTATGTAATATTTATTAGTTGTTGTGATATCCAATATCTGATATGGTATTTAGTATTGTGATGGTATTTAGTACCTGTTGTGGTATTTAGTACCTGTTGTGATATTTGGTATCTGTTGTGATATTTAATTGTTTTTGTGGTATTTTATATCTGTTGTGGTAGTCTGGTCTGCACCTGTATGTGATACTTAACCATTGTTGTGATATCTAATATCTAATATGGTACTTAGTATTGTGATGGTATTTAGTACCTGTTGTGGTATTTAGTACCTGTTGTGATATTTGGTATCTGTTGTGATATTTAATAGTTTTTGTGGTATTTTATATCTGTTGTGATGTCTAATACCTGATATGGTATTTAGTATTGTGATGGTATTTAGTACCTGTTGTGGTAGCGGATGGTGGCTGAAAGGCCTCGAGCACAGATCCGATAGCACATCACATGCACCAGCTCACTCAGCCAGTTCTTTAACCTGCAATACAGAGCACGGGGGTCCTCAGTGAGCGGAGTGCCCTCACAGCAGTGAGTCTGGAGGTTTGGTGGTGTAACCGTGGTGAGTTTGGGGTCCAACAGTGATAGAAATAATTTATAAATATAAACAAACTGCACATTTAGAAGATATGTGTTCCTCATGTGTGGCTGACTGCAGAAGAGAGGGATGGATTAGCGTGTGATTACCAGCAGTTCGGGAGGTATCCCACCAGAGTGGTGCCGATGACCAGCCAGCTGAGCCCAATGGCCGTCAGGGAGACCCTACAACCAGACCACATAGTTATGGTGGGTTTATTGTCAGTTAGGCAAACCAATGGCTGGTGTTAGCTGTATATATATATATACAGCTACACACATTGTTTCCTGTAGAGGGTCTCATGGTCATACAGTGGAAGTGTTATTGTGGGAGGACAGCAGAGTGTTGGTCATAGCACTGAGTAGCTATGGGGTCAGACGGTCCCCCAGATTCTCTGAATGCTAGAACACCATGTCCAGCGACACAAATAACAATTACAGCCTGAAAGCTTTTCACTCATCCAGATCATCAACCCTGACTCTGGCAAGTCAGCTGGACTTGTATCATCTAATCCTCAACCTTCTCCAGCTGTAGATTATAATATAAGACTATAAAACTAAATATATTTAATTCTATTTAAAATATTTTCAGGAGAAACTACCTGAGGGGCAGCAGGATGCCGTAGCGGACGATGACCCCGACGCCCCACAGGATGGTCAGTCTGAGGGAGATGTAGTGGAAGTTGTTGTTGGTTCGGGTCAGCAGGTTCCAGGAGAACAACTCCTCTGAGGTGAACCTCTGAGTGACCTCGTCCTCCACTATACTCTCGATACCCTTCCGGCTGAAATAAAACACGTCACTCAGAGCGAAGTCCCCCCGCCGGTTCCTCCGCCGCTCTCCCATCTCCTTTTCCAGAGAGGAGTCGTCCCTCTGGATCAAACCTGAGGAGAACCACAGCAGTGAACCATCGTCCAGTAATGCTTATTGATCTTTATTCTTATTTATGAAGCAGCGTTTATCTCACTAGCTTGCTCCCTCACGTTTGGCAGTCTGGGTGTTTTCCACTAGGGGGTGCTATTAGCACTGAATTCGTTTCATGAACCCACACCAGGATGAGCTGTAGCATGTTCTAAAAGATGTACAGCACAACTACATCAGGAGCGGTGAAGATACGTTCCTAGAAAAGGTTGTATGTTGGGTTGAGGTCTTGAGAACGGGTTCTTCAAAGGTTCTTCAGTGACGACGAGAGTTAAAAATTGAGAAATGATGAAATGAATACGTTGGTAAAAGGTATTGTATGATAAAATGCCTAAAGAACCTTTCAAAATTGGTTCTACAGAGGTTGTAAAATGGATCTGCCATCGCTGCAGACCAAAGAACCTTCTCTGGAACCTCTCAAGCAGCAGCCTGGTGGAACATACACCACCACTAGCTTGACGTGCGTGCTGTGTGGCTTCATTTACTGAGTATTTCATGCTGCATGAAGCTTCAGTCAGAAGCTACAATCAGAACGTTAAGTAATCAGCGTGTGTCACTCGTCACTGCAGCTCATGAAGAAACAGTGTTAGCAGGAAATGACACGCAAGCGAGACTGTTTGGAAATATAAACAAATCAGCTTCAAGAGTCTGACATGAAGCTGCTGCACTGGAATCACCAGATCCTCCTGACAGGTCCAAACACCACCAACACGCCTCAGAGCAGGAATTCACACCCAGCAGAACAACAGCAGCAGTACTACCAGAGAGAGAGAGAGAGAGAGAGAGAGAGAGAGACAGACAGAGAGAGAGAGACAGAGAGAGAGAGAGAGAGAGAGAGACAGAGAGACAGAGAGAAAGAGAGAGACAGAGAGACAGAGAGAAAGAGAGAGAGAGAGAGAGAGAGAGAGAGACAGAGAGAGAGACAGAGAGAGAGAGAGAGAGAGAAAGAGAGAGAGAGAGAGAGAGAGGGAGAGAGAGAGAGAGAGAGAGAGACAGAGTGAGAGAGACAGAGAGAGAGAGATAGAGAGACAGAGAGAGAGAGAGAGAGAGAGGGAGAGAGAGAGAGAGAGAGAGAGAGACAGAGAGAGAGAGACAGAGAGAGAGAGATAGAGAGACAGAGAGAGAGAGAGAGAGAGAGAGACAGAGAGAGAGAGAGACTGTCTTTATGCCTCCTCTAACTGGTCACTTTATCAGAAACACCTACCTTATACTTCCACTAACTGGCCACTTTATTAGAAACACAAACATTGCACTTCCACTAACTGGTCACTTTCTTAGAAACGCCCACCTTTTACTTTCACTAACTGGCCACTTTATTAGAAACGCCCACCTTTTACTTCCACTAACTGGCCACTTTTATCAGAAACACCTACCTTGTGCTTCCACTAACTGGCCACTTTATTAGAAACACAAACATTGCACTTCCACTAACTGGCCACTTTATTAGAAACACTTAGCCAGTTGCCTACACTCACTGGCCACTTTATTAGAAACACCTACCTTGTACTTCCACTAACTGGCCACGTTATTGAAAACACGTAGCTATTTGCTTTCACTCACTGGCCACTTTATTGGAAACACGTAGCCATTTGCTACTGTTATCTAGCCTAGTTTTACACATTACTACGCACTAGTAACTATAACTAGTAGGTTTAGCTTGTAGCGCTGCAGCTAAGCTAACGTCACTGAAACTACATGGCGGTCATCACTCGGTACTGCAGTGCGACTGAGAGCTGAAGAGAAAGCAGCGGTGCTAAAGCGGTACAGTGATGAGGCTGAACTCAGATCTGATCTGATCAGCTGTGATAAGTCAGACATTGAGTATTGATTTATGGTCAGCGTCTGAGACGGAGAGCGAAGCTCAGGGAGAGGCCTGTTGATAATAAAGAGGGACGAAGTCCACTGCGGGTGTGAGAGTCTGGCTGTAATTGTGTAATCTTTAATTGCTTTGGCTAAATGTTCACATTCCAGATCAGTGTGGAAAACTCTGGAACAGCAGCCTGAGAGTCCGAGCACAGCAGGAATTCAGAACATACACCAAACCACAGTCAGTACGTTCTTACTTTCATTAACTCCAGTGATGCAGTCTAGCTGTTTCCATCACAAACAAAACAGATGTGCTTTCTGCAACTAAACTACTGAACTACTGCTACTAATTTACTACTAAACTACTGAACTACTGCTACTACATTACTACTAAACTACTGAACTGCTATTACTACATTACTACTAAACTACTGAACTACTGCTACTACATTACTACTAAACTACTGAACTACTGCTACTACATTACTACTAAACTACTGAACTGCTATTACTACATTACTACTAAACTACTGAACTACTGCTACTACATTACTACTAAACTACTGAACTGCTATTACTACATTACTACTACTAAACTATTGCTACTACATTACTACTACTAAACTACTGAACTGCTATTACTACATTACTACTACTACTAAACTACTGAACTACTATTACTACATTACTACTACTACTAAACTACTGAACTACTGCTACTACATTACTACTACTACTAAACTACTGAACTACTGCTACTACATTACTACTACTAAACTACTGCTACTACATTACTACTACTACTAAACTACTGAACTGCTATTACTACATTACTACTACTAAACTACTGCTACTACATTACTACTTCTAAACTACTATACTACTACTATTACTACATTACTACTACTACTAAAGTACTGAACTGCTATTACTACATTAGTGCTACTACTCTACCACTACCACTCTAAATTACTACTACTACTACTAAACTGCTACTACAAGATTTCTACTACAAAATACTACTCTACCACTACTAAATTACTACTACTACTAAACTAATTTTACCAAAATACTACTTCTACTAAACTACTACTCAGTTACCACAACTCCTAAACTACTAAACTGCTACTACTAGATTACTAATACTACTAAACTACTACTATAAAACTACTAATCTACCACGACCAAATTACTATTACTACTACTAAACGAATATTATTAAATTACTACTACGAAACTACTATACTACCACTAGTATATTACTACTCCTACTAAACTACTTACTAAATTACTACCACTACTTAACTAATACTATTAAAGTACTACTATGAAACTACTTCTCTACCACTAGTACATTACTACTACTACTAAACTACTTTTACTAAATTACTACTACTACTAAACTGCTACTACAAGATTACTACTACTAAACTACTTTTACTAAATTACCACTCTACCTCTACTACTTTACTACTACTAAACTACTTTTACTAATTACTACTACTAAACTTCTAAAATGCTACTACTACATTACTATTACTTCTACTACACTCCTACTACTAAATTACTACTAAACTACTACTAAAACATTACTACCGCTATAGAACTATAGATCTAAAAGTTTGCATACACTATC
>CM038725.1:37297323-37307323 GCA_021613375.1 Megaleporinus macrocephalus
TATACTCTTACTCTGATTTCGTTCTCTTACTTTATATATACTCTTAGTCTGATTTCTTTATCTCGGTGTATATATACTCTTACTCTTATTTCTTTATCTCAGAGTATATATACTCTTACTCTGATTTCGTTCTCTTACTTTATATATACTCTTAGTCTGATTTCGTTCTCTTACTTTATATATACTCTTAGTCTGATTTCATCTCAGTGTATATATACTCTTACTCTAATTTCTTTATCTCAGAGTATATATATCCTTACTCTGAGTTCTTTATCTCAGAGTATATATACTCTTACTCTGATTTCTTTATCTCAGTGTATATATACTCTTACTCTGATTTCGTTCTCTTACTTTATATATACTCTTACTCTGATTTCTTTATCTCGGCGTATATATACTCTTACTCTTATTTCTTTATCTCAGAGTATATATATCCTTACTCTGAGTTCTTTATCTCAGAGTATATATACTCTTACTCTGATTTCTTTATCTCAGAGTATATATACTCTTACTCTAATTTCTTTATCTCAGATTATATATCCTTACTCTGATTTCTTTATCTCAGAGTATATGTACTCTTACTCTGATTTTGTTCTCTTACTTTATATATACTCTTAGTCTGATTTTTTTTATCTCAGTGTATATATACTCTCACTCTGATTTCGATCTTTCACTGTATTCATACTCTTAGTCTGATTTCCTTATTTCACCATATATACTCAGTGTATATATACTCTTATTTTGATTTCTTTCAAATCTTGCAGTGTATATATACTCTTATTCTGATTTCTTTATGATTACTCAGCGTATATATACTCTTACTCTGATTTAATTCTCTCACTGTATATATACTCTTACTCTCATTTAATTCTCTCAACATATATACACTCTTACTCTGATTTCTATCAGATTACTCAGTGTATATATACTCTTACTCTGATTTCTATCAGATTACTCAGTGTATATATATGCTTACTCTGATTTCTATCAGATTACTCAGTGTATATATACTCCTACTCTGATTTCTTTCAGATCTCTCAGTGTATATATACGCTTACTCTGATTTCTATCAGATTACTCAGTGTATATATACTCCTACTCTGATTTCTTTCAGATCTCTCAGTGAATATATACTCTTACTCTGATTTCTATCAGATTACTCAGTGTATATACACTCTTACTCTGATTTCTATCAGATTACTCAGTGTATATATACTCTTACTCTGATTTCTATCAGATTACTCAGTGTATATATACTCTTACTCTGATTTCTATCAGATTACTCAGTGTATATATACTCCTACTCTGATTTCTATCAGATTACTCAGTGTATATATACTCCTACTCTGATTTCTATCAGATTACTCAGTGTATATATACTCTTACTCTGATTTCTATCAGATTACTCAGTGTATATATACTCCTACTCTGATTTCTATCAGATTACTCAGTGTATATATACTCCTACTCTGATTTCTATCAGATTACTCAGTGTATATATACTCTTACTCTGATTTCTATCAGATTACTCAGTGTATATATACTCCTACTCTGATTTCTATCAGATTACTCAGTGTATATATACTCCTACTCTGATCTCTCAGTGTATATATACTCCTACTCTGATTTCTATCAGATTACTCAGTGTATGTATATGTACTCTTACTGAACATTAGATAGGATTGTTTTTTACTATCAGACTTCTCCACTGCAAGGTAAACCAGTAGGATCTGGATGCACTGCTAACGTTAGCATTAGCAGAACCTGTGCTTATTGTGCCGTGTTGTTTTAAACTACGACAGTTTCCTTCAAATTATATTTAAATCATGTTATATTGTTTACCGCATCACAATATATCACCATATATCACAATATATAAAATCACAAGCACTGTATCGTGATACATATAGTATCACCAGATTCCTGCCAACACAGCGCTAACACTATATACTTAAATTAAATATTTAAATATTCTAGACGACGTGATTCATAATTTCAGCTAAAGTCAAATGTAATATGAAGTTTGAGTGTTATGTTTACGTCACGTCTCATGCTGTGATTTAATTGGTCGGTTACTAAGCAGAAATCTGATTACTGCCAGACTCAGAGTTTCCCTATTGTCTGGTTACTCAGTACATGTAAACACAGTGAGCAGATTACTGACCAGGTCTGATTGTCTACAGTTATCAGAATATTGAGTTAATGTAAACACACTCAGTGATGTTTCAGTATCTACAGAGTTGAAGTCATTTAACAGTAAAACGAATAAATAAATGAATGAATGAATAAATGAATTTGACTGTAACAGGTTATTATGTTAATCAGGTTTTGTAGTATAATCGTATAGAGTTTGAGTTCAGAGAGTATTCTAAGAGTACTACAGTACTAAGTACTTCAGATCTACACCCTGAAGACCGGTTGGTTTTGATTTAAGCAGAGATGGAGATCAGGAGTTTATAGATTATAGTTGGATTAAGAAGCGAGACTGTGAGGAGAAGTTACTCACCCGTGTGACGTCCGGCTGAAATGTCCCATCACTTCTGACCTGCTTGCGCTGCACACTGTGGCTGTTGCGCCAGAAGGTGTGTGTGACGCTCCCTCTGAGCGGCTCTTACTCTTCACACTGTCAGCAAAGTGGACCAAAGGTCAGCAGCGGAAACCTGCAGAACAGCGACACCCAGTGGACAAGCAGCGCAACTGCACCGAACAACCCTGAGCCGTCAGCCTGGCGGTCCACTGACTGGTCAGGAATTTGGCTCAGCTGGAATTCGGCTGAGTTACTTTTGTGTTTGTAGGAGCCAAAATAAACACCCTGGTTTCCACTGTAACCAGTCCGGCACTGGGCTCAGCCGTTTCAGGCCAGTACGGCTGGAGTGACCACAGCATTCCTGACAAACCAAACTACAGAAAAGATCTGCTCATTCATTTAATTATTACTACATGATTTAATTTAGAATTAATGAATATGAGTGAGTGAATAAATGAATAAACAAACTCTAGATTGCACAAACTATGAATGAATCAATGAATTTAACTCTGTTTCTCTTGGTTTTGTGTTTCGATAAAAGAATACTCTGGCCTGTATACACTGTAAGGATGAATATATGAATTAATGAATGAGCTCTGGCCTGTGTGCACTGAAAAAAATGAATATATGAATGAATGAGTGAGCTCTGGCCTGTGTGCACTGAAAGAATGAACAAATGAATGAATGAATTAACTCTGGCCTGTGTGCACTGAAAGAATGATGACATGAATGAATGAATGAATGAATGAATGAATGAATGAATGAATGAATGAATGAATGACCTCTGGTCTGTGTAAACTGAAAGACTGGACGTAAACATGAATGAATGAATGAGCTCTGGCCTGTGTAAACTGAACAAACAAATGAGCAAACAAACAAACTCTGGAATAAACTGAATGAATCATTAAATGAATGAATGAATAAATGAATTAATGAATGAATGAATTAACTTTGGCCTGAGTTGAATAAATAAAGAGTGAATGAATGAATGAACTGTGGTCTGTGTTGAATGAATGAACGAACAAACTGTGGTCTGAGTTGAATGAATGAAAAAAGGAATGGATGAATGAATGAATAAATAAATGAACTGTGGTCTGTGTTGAATGAATGAATGAATGAACGAATGAATGAATGAATGAATGAATGAGTATAGTTTAGTGTATATGGTGTATGTATGGAGCTCAGTAGGCGGTGCAGACATGTGTTCTACATTCAGAGCTGAGAAGGTCAGTCCAGGCCGGTGTTCACAGAGTGATGAAATGAACTGATATAAAGAAACAAAGCTTCCTGGAGAGTCCACAGAGCGAGGGAGAGAGAGAGGGAGTGAGGGAGGGAGGGAGAGAGGGAGTGAGGGAGGGAGAGAGTGAGAGAGTGAGGGAGGGAGTGAGTCAGTGTGGAGCACATGTGTGGAAACTCCTCTCTCTGATCAGAGCTGCAGTCTGAATATGGAAATGATCAGTGAAGGAGCTCGGAGCTCCTCCGGTTCTGCTGTGGAAGGTTCCACAGGAAGAATCAGCAGAACTCTGAAAATAGCTGCAGTTCAGCAGGAGGCCAAACGCCACGGCGACTCCAATCCAGCTCTGCTAACCCCACTGCCTCACCCTGTCTCACCCACTGCCTCACTCACTGTCTCAATCACTGCCTCACTCACTGTCTCACTCACTGTCTCAATCACTGCCTCACTCACTGCCTCACTCACTGCCTCACTCACTGGTTAGTACTACCACTAAGTGCTGACTGGTCAGCATTACTGCTAATGAGTACTGACTGGTTAGTATTACAGCTGGTGAGTACTGGCTGGTTAGCATTACTGCTACTGAGTGCTGATTAGTTAGCATTACTGCTACTGAATGTTTATTGGTTGGTAGTACATTAATGTTGGACTCACTCAGCAGTGCCCTCTAGTGCCTGATAAACTCAGAAGACAGTACTGAGCAGTTCTTCTCACCAGAAACTCTCTGCTAACGTTTCCCAAACTTCTGAAACCTGAGCCTGCTGTGATGGTTCAGTACTACATCAGCAGTTGGTTTGCTCTCTGGAGCGGTTCCACTCCCCTCGACAGCGCTGTGTGTTTGTTTCTATGACAATTCATATAAATTACAGAACGCTTTTGTTCCTGCTGAGTTCAACCACAGCTTCTAACTGCCGGGTTTACTTTAACCACTTGCCTTCTGTCTGCATGAGAAGCTCTTAGTCTTTCACTGCATTCAGTTCCAGATCAAAGTTCCTCAGAGGTGCTAATTTTCAGCCTTAGTTAATCACAGTGCGGCGGAGAACCTACCACCACAGAGTTTCCTAAAGGCTAGTCTGCTTTCCTGGGATTCCAATTCAACATCACGATAGACGAGATCACTCAGAGACCATACACACTCCACACAGACACTGAGAGACCATACACACTCCACACAGACACTGAGAGACCATACACACTCCACACAGACACTGAGAGACCATACACACTCCACACAGACACTGAGAGACCATACACACTCCACACAGACACTGAGAGAACATACACACTCCACACAGACACTGGGAGACCAGACACACTCCACACAGACACTGGGAGACCATACACACTCCACACAGACACTGAGAGAACATACACACTCCACACAGACACTGAGAGAACATACAGACTCCACACAGACACTGGGAGAACATACACACTCCACACAGACACTGGGAGACCATACACACTCCACACAGACACTGAGAGAACATACACACTCCACACAGACACTGAGAGAACATACAGACTCCACACAGACACTGAGAGACCATACACACTCCACACAGACACTGAGAGACATACAATCTCCACACAGACACTGAGAGACCATACACACTCCACACAGACACTGAGAGACCATACAAACTCCACACAGACACTGAGAGACCATACACACTCCACACAGACACTGAGAGAACATACACACTCCACACAGACACTGAGAGAACATACAGACTCCACACAGACACTGAGAGACCATACACACTCCACACAGACACTGAGAGACCATACAATCTCCACACAGACACTGAGAGACCATACACACTCCACACAGACACTGAGAGACCATACAAACTCCACACAGACACTGAGAGACCATACAAACTCCACACAGACACTGAGAGACCATACAAACTCCACACAGACACTGAGAGACCATACAAACTCCACACAGACACTGAGAGACCATACACACTCCACACAGACACTGAGAGACCATACAATCTCCACACAGACACTGAGAGACCATTACAAACTCCACACAGACACTGAGAGACCATACACACTCCACACAGACACTGAGAGACCATACACACTCCACACAGACACTGAGAGACCATACACACTCTACACAGACACTGAGAGACCATACACACTCCACACAGACACTGGGAGACCATACACACTCCACACAGACACTGAGAGACCATACACACTCCACACAGACACTGAGAGACCATACACACTCCACACAGATACTGGGAGACCATATACACTCCACACAGACACTGGGAGACCATACACACTCCACACAGACACTGGGAGACCATACACACTCCACACAGACACTGGGAGACCGTACAGACTCCACACAGACACTGGGAGACCATACAGACTCCAAACAGACACTGGGAGACCGTACAGACTCCACACAGACACTGGGAGAACATACAGACTCCACACAGACACTGGGAGACCGTACACACTCCACACAGACACTGGGAGACCATACAGACTCCAAACAGACACTGGGAGACCGTACAGACTCCACACAGACACTGGGAGAACATACAGACTCCACACAGACACTGGGAGACCGTACACACTCCACACAGACACTGGGAGACCGTACACACTCCACACAGACACTGAGAGAACATACAGACTCCACACAGACACTGGGAGACCGTACACACTCCACACAGACACTGGGAGACCGTACACACTCCACACAGACACTGGGAGACCATACAATCTCCACACAGACACTGAGAGACCATACACACTCCACACAGACACTGAGAGAACATACACACTCCACACAGACACTGAGAGAACATACACACTCCACACAGACACTGAGAGACCATACAGACTCCACACAGACACTGAGAGACCATACACACTCCACACAGACACTGAGAGAACATACACACTCCACACAGACACTGGGAGACCATACACACTCCACACAGACACTGAGAGAACATACACACTCCACACAGACACTGGGAGACCATACACACTCCACACAGACACTGAGAGAACATACACACTCCACACAGACACTGAGAGACCATACACACTCCACACAGACACTGAGAGAACATACACACTCCACACAGACACTGAGAGACCATACACACTCCACACAGACACTGAGAGAACATACACACTCCACACAGACAATGAGAGACCATACACACTCCACACAGACACTGAGAGACCATACAATCTCCACACAGACACTGAGAGGACATACACACTCCACACAGACACTGGGAGACCATACACACTCCACACAGACAATGAGAGACCATACACACTCCACACAGACACTGAGAGACCATACAATCTCCACACAGACACTGAGAGACCATACAGACTCCACACAGACACTGAGAGAACATACACACTCCACACAGACACTGAGAGACCATACAATCTCCACACAGACACTGAGAGACCATACACACTCCACACACAGACACTGAAAGACCATACACACTCCACACAGACACTGAGAGACCATACACACTCCACACAGACACTGAGAGACCATACACACTCCACACAGACACTGAGAGACCATACACACTCCACACAGACACTGAGAGAACATACACACTCCACACAGACACTGAGAGACCATACACACTCCACACAGACACTGAGAGACCATACAAACTCCACACAGACACTGGGAGACCATACAAACTCCACACAGACACTGGGAGACCATACACACTCCACACAGACACTGGGAGACCGTACACACTCCACACAGACACTGGGAGACCATACACACTCCACACAGACACTGAGAGAACATACACACTCCACACAGACACTGAGAGACCATACACACTCCACACAGATACTGAGAGACCATACAATCTCCACACAGACACTGAGAGACCATACAATCTCCACACAGACACTGAGAGACCATACAATCTCCACACAGACACTGAGAGACCATACAATCTCCACACAGACACTGAGAGAACATACACACTCCACACAGACACTGGGAGGACCGTACAACACTCCACACAGACCACTGAGAGACCAACAATCTCCACACAGACACTGACGAGACCATACAATCTCCACACAGACACTGAGAGACCATACAATCTCCACACAGACACTGAGAGAACATACACACTCCACAACAGACACTGGGAGACCGTACACACTCCACACAGACACTGAGAGACCATACAATCTCCACACAGACACTGAGAGAACATACACACTCCACACAGACACTGAGAGACCATACAATCTCCACACAGACACTGAGAGACCATACAATCTCCACACAGACACTGAGAGACCATACAATCTCCACACAGACACTGAGAGAACATACACACTCCACACAGACACTGGGAGACCGTACACACTCCACACAGACACTGAGAGACCATACAATCTCCACACAGACACTGAGAGAACATACACACTCCACACAGACACTGAGAGACCATACAATCTCCACACAGACACTGAGAGACCATACAATCTCCACACAGACACTGAGAGACCATACACACTCCACACAGACACTGGGAGACCGTACACACTCCACACAGACACTGGGAGACCGTACACACTCCACACAGACACTGAGAGACCATACAATCTCCACAAAGACACTGAGAGACCATACAGACTCCACACAGACACTGGGAGACCGTACACACTCCACACAGACACTGGGAGACCATACACACTCCACACAGACACTGAGAGACCATACAATCTCCACAAAGACACTGAGAGACCATACAGACTCCACACAGACACTGAGAGACCATACAATCTCCACAAAGACACTGAGAGACCATACAGACTCCACACAGACACTGGGAGACCGTACACACTCCACACAGACACTGGGAGAACATACACACTCCACACAGACACTGGGAGACCATACACACTCCACACAGACACTGGGAGACCATACACACTCCACACAGACACTGAGAGACCATACAATCTCCACAAAGACACTGAGAGACCATACAGACTCCACACAGACACTGGGAGACCGTACACACTCCACACAGACACTGGGAGAACATACACACTCCACACAGACACTGAGAGACCATACAGACTCCACACAGACACTGAGAGACCGTACACACTCCACACAGACACTGGGAGACCATACACACTCCACACAGACACTGGGAGACCGTACAGACTCCACACAGACACTGGGAGACCATACACACTCCACACAGACACTGGGAGACCATACAGACTCCACACAGACACTGGGAGACCATACACACTCCACACAGACACTGGGAGACCGTACAGACTCCACACAGACAATGGGAGACCGTACAGACTCCACACAGACACTGGGAGACCATACAGACTCCACACAGACACTGGGAGACCGTACACACTCCACACAGACACTGGGAGACCGTACAGACTCCACATAGACACTGGGAGACCATACAGACTCCACACAGACACTGGGAGACCGTACACACTCCACACAGACACTGGGAGACCGTACACCACCCACACAGACACTGGGAGACCGTACAGACTCCACACAGACACTGGGAGACCGTACAGACTCCACACAGACACTGGAAGACCATACACACTCCACACAGACACTGGGAGACCGTACACACTCCACACAGACACTGGGAGACCGTACACACTCCACACAGACACTGGGAGACCGTACACACTCCACACAGACACTGGGAGAACATACACACTCCACACAGACACTGGGAGACCATACAGACTCCACACAGACACTGGGAGAACATACAGACTCCACACAGACACTGGGAGACCGTACACACTCCACACAGACACTGGGAGAACATACACACTCCACACAGACACTGAGAGACCATACACACTCCACACAGACACTGGGAGACCGTACAGACTCCACACAGACACTGGAAGACCATACACACTCCACACAGACACTGGGAGACCGTACACACTCCACACAGACACTGGGAGACCGTACACACCTCCTACAGGACACTGGAGAACATACACACTCCACACAGACACTGGGAGAACATACAGACTCCACACAGACACTGGGAGACCGTACACACTCCACACAGACACTGGGAGACCATACACACTCCACACAGACACTGGGAGACCATACACACTCCACACAGACACTGGGAAACAGACTGTATCTCTGAAGGTCTGGAGCTTCGTTAGTG
>CM038725.1:37312323-37319823 GCA_021613375.1 Megaleporinus macrocephalus
TAAACAAGAAACAAGTAGTGTAAGGGTGCGCCGCTAACGTTAGCATTAGCAATCCTATATGACTTTACAGGACTGTCACTGGAACCACATTTTTCCAACCCTATTTTGGAGCGTTTTCATTGGTCCATTCATCGTGAAATTCTGACAGAATGTAAACAGCTGTTGTTGTGTTTAAATAATACAGAAAAATCAGTTATGGTATCACAGTATGTTGAATTGTGACCCTTGTTCTCAATACACAGCCTGACTGTTCATGTTACAAAACATTCACAAATTTTAGGATTTGTGCATAATTTTTTTATTTTTGGCAAAATCTGACCAACTTTACACATTTTCTACAAAATATGCAAATTAGTATAATTCAAAACTCACCAAGCCGTCCTGGCCCAGATACAGCAGACCAGTTCCAAGCCGATACTACCACCACCATGTTTTAAGGTTCTAAAGCTGGAATGCAGTGTTTTCTTTTCTGCAAACACAACGTTTACCATTCAAACCACAAATTTGATTGTAAACTAGAATTTTATGTAAAATATGTAAATTGCACATTTTGAAACTTTTTTCTAAAACTTCCACATTTTTTCCCTGTTTTGCAAGTTTGTGAAATACTTCGGATTTTGCCAATTTAAAAAATGTAAAACTTTTTCATAATTTAAAAACATTTGCATGTTTTGTGTTTTAGAACTGAATGTTTGAGTACTGAATGTTTTGAGAACTAAATGTTTGAGAACGAATAGTTTGAGAACTAAATGTTTTGACAACTGAATGTTTGAGACTTAAATGTTTGAGTACTGAATGTTTGAGAACTGAATGTTTGAGAACTAAATGTTTGAGAACTGAATGTTTTGAGAACTAAATGTTTGAGAACGAATAGTTTGAGAACTAAATGTTTTGACAACTGAATGTTTGAGACTTAAATGTTTGAGTACTGAATGTTTGAGAACTGAATGTTTGAGAACTGAATGTTTGAGAACTAAATGATTGAGAACTGAATGTTTGAGAACTGAATGTTTGAGTACTGAATGTTTGAGAACTGAATGTTTGAGAACTGAATGTTGGAGTACTGAATGTTTGAGAACTGAATGTTGGAGTACTGAATGTTTTGAGAACTGAATGTTTGAGACTTAAATGTTTTAAGAACTGAATGTTTGAGAACGAATAGTTTGAGAACTAAATGTTGGAGTACTGAATGTTTGAGAACTGAATGTTTGAGAACTGAATGTTTTGAGTACTGAATGTTTGAGAACGAATAGTTTGAGAACTAAATGTTTGAGTACTGAATGTTTGAGAACTGAATATTTGAGAACTGAATGTTTTGAGAACTGAATGTTTGAGACTTAAATGTTTTAAGAACTGAATGTTTGAGAATGAATAGTTTGAGAACTAAATGTTTTGAGAACTGAATGTTTGAGAACGAATAGTTTGAGAACTAAATGTTTGAGTACTGAATGTTTTGATAACTGAATGTTTGAGAACTAAATGTTTTGAGAACTGAATGTTTGAGAACGAATAGTTTGAGAACTAAATGTTTGAGTACTGAATGTTTGAGAACTGAATATTTGAGAACTGAATGTTTTGAGAACTGAATGTTTGAGACTTAAATGTTTTGAGAACTGAATGTTTGAGAACGAATAGTTTGAGAACTAAATGTTTGAGTACTGAATGTTTTGATAACTGAATGTTTGAGAACTAAATGTTTTGAGAACTGAATGTTTGAGTACTGAATGTTTGAGTACTGAATGTTTGAGAACTGAATGTTTGAGAACTGAATGTTTGAGAACTAAATGTTTTGAGAACTGAATGTTTGAGAACGAATAGTTTGAGGACTGAATGTTGGAGTATTGAATGTTTGAATACTGAATGTTTGAGAACTGAATGTTTGAGTACTGAATGTTTGAGTACTGAATGTTGGAGTATTGAATGTTTGAGTACTGAATGTTTGAGAACTGAATGTTGGAGTATTGAATGTTTGAGTACTGAATGTTTGAATACTGAATGTTTGAGAACTGAATGTTTGAGTACTGAATGTTTGAGTACTGAATGTTTTGTGGAGCTCCTGCTTCTTGTGTATGAACTGTACATATGCTGCACTGCCTGTGTTGCCCTTGTTGACCCCTGTGGACCCCTTCTGGACGTTTCCTCTGCAGATCTCTTCGTCAGGTCTCACTCTCAGTACTCTGTGGTCCGGCCGGTACGTGTGGACAGTGCGAGGCGATTCCTGTCCCACGCGCTGTCTCACCGTCCGGCTGCTGGCGTCCCCGTGTTTTACCGGCTGCAGCACGGCGACCGCGAGCTCCTCCTCAACCTCACCCTGAACCCACACCTCATCTCTCAGGACCACGTGGTGGAGACGCGGCAGGACGGGAACCAGAATGGGACCGGGCGGCGAGTGGAGAACACCTGCCACCTGCTGGGCACTGTGACGGACGGGCAGGTGCAGGGCACGGCCGCAGTGAGCACATGCAGTGGACTGGTGAGTACAGGTCCAGTTCTCACTGTCAGACTGACCTCATAGCTCATTAGCATACGCTCATCACCACTGGGTGGTCCCTGTACAGTGTACCAGCATATGATTACCAGAGGAACCTTGTGGACCCTTCAAGATGTTCTGTAGATCTTTGAGGGTAAAAGTATGTGAGGAAGTTTTATAGTCACTCTGAACAGATTAGCTCCAGCTTTGAGATGTTGGTGGGTTCCTCACATGAGCTGCTCACTCCAGGTCCAGCATCTCTACAGGATTAAGATTTGGACTCTGATTCGGTCACTCCAAACATTAACCCCATTCTTCTTTCACCAGCTTCTCACGTAACCATAAAGATCTATTTTGGTCTCCACAAGACAGTGTTCCAGTGTTCCTACGGCTCGTCCACATGGTCTTTATCAAACTGTAGACGGTCAGTAATGTTCTGTCTGGAGATCAGTGAGTTTCTCCTGCCACTCAAACCTACGCTGGGCTCCTCTGTGGCTTCACAGTCTTGTTTTCCAGCCTGCTGGATCCTCAGGTTCCTCAGAATCTCCTTTGTTCCTGTGATGATGCACTTTCACAAGCACGTGTCAGCACAGACCTCATTAGCATAGCCGGAGAAGACACGTCCAGCTGCACACGTGTAAGTGAGAGAGAGAGAGACAGAGAGAGAGAGAGAGAGAGAGAGAGAGAGAGAGAGAGAGAGAGAGGGAGAGAGAGAGACAGAGACAGACAGAGAGAGAGAGAGAGAGAGAGAGAGAGACAGAGAGAGATAGACAGAGAGAGAGAGATATAGACAGAGAGAGAAAGAGAGATACACACAGAGAGAGAGAGATACAGATATATATATATATATATATATATATAGAGAGAGAGAGAGATAGACAGAGAAAGATAGACAGAGAGAGAGAGATAGACAGAGAGAGAGAGATAGAGAGAGAAAGATATAGACAGAGAGAGAGAGATAGACAGAGAGAGCGAGAGATAGACAGAGAGAGAGAGATAGAAAGATATAGACAGAGAGAGAGATAGAGAGAGAGCGAACAGTGAACAAGGGGCTTCAGAGCAAACACACAAAACAAACAACCTCTTCTCATACACACACACACACACATGCACTCATACACACACACACACACACACACACATGCTCCTATACACACACATTCACTCATACACATACACACACATATATATACACACATGCACTCATACACACTCATGCACTGATACACACACACACACATATACACACACACATGCACTCATACACACACATGCACTGACACACACACACACATGTGCACACACACATGCACTCATACACACACATGCACACACATATGCACTCATACACACCCACATGCACACACACACATACACACACATGTGCACATACACACACATGCACTCATACACACACATGCACTCATACACACACAAACACATGCACTCATACACACACATATACACACACACACATATACACACACACACACACACATACACACACACACACACACACATACACACACACACAGTGGGTTCAGTTACTGCAGAATCAGCAGATACAACACAAAACAACTCCTAATAAAAGAGAGAGAGAATGAGAGAGAGTAAGAGAGAGAGAGTAAGAGAGAGAGAAGGTAAGAGAGAGGGAGAGAAGAGACAGAGAGAGGGAGAGAGAAAGAGCGTAAGAGAGGGAGAGAAGAGACAGAGAGAGAGGGAGAGAGAGGAAGAGAAGAGACAGAGAGAGGGAGAGAGAAAGAGCGTAAGAGAGGGAGAGAAGAGACAGAGGCCGTCCTGCTGTGGAGGAGAGTTTAGAAGTGTATCAGTGTGTCATTAACCAGCATGAGTCACCGTGGAAAACATGAGAGAGAGAGAGAACAAGAAAGAGAGAGTGAGAAAAAAACAGAAAGAGTTAGAGAGGAACAGATGAAGAAGTGAGAGAGAGAACAGAAAGAGAGAGAGAGAAATAAAGAGAGAGAGAGAACTAGAAAGAGAGAGAACAGAAAGAGAGAGTGAGTAAAAAACAGAAAGAGTCAGAGAGGAACAGAGGCGAGAGAGAGAACAGAAAGAGAGAGAGAGAGTCAGAGAAACATACAAAAGAAAGACAGAACAAATAAAAAGAGAAAGAAACAGTAAGAGCTAACACTCTATTTGCATGGTTCAATGAAGATGATCTGCAGATGTCCAGTAGATGATCTGTAGCTGTTCAGTAGATGATCTGTAGATGATCTGTAGCTGTTCAGTAGATGATCTGTAGATGATCTGTAGATGTCCAGTAGATGATCTGTAGATGATCTGTAGATGTCCAGTAGATGATCTGTAGATGTGCAGTAGATGATCTGTAGATGTCCAGTAGATGTTTGCTAGATGTTCAGTAGATGTTCTGTGGATGTTTAGTAGATGTTTACAAGATGTTCTGCAGATGATCTGTAGATGTTCAGTAGATGTTCCAGTGTTCAGGGAATGCTCTGTAGATGTTTTGTAGATGATCAGGAGATGTAGATGTTCAGTACATGTCCAGTAGATGTTCTGTAGATGATTTGCAGATGTTCAGTAGATGTTCCAGTGTTCAGTGAATGTTCTGTAGATGTTTTGTAGATGATCTGAAGATAACCAGTAGATGTTCAGGAGATGTTTTGTAAATGTCCAGTAGATGTTCTGCAGATGTTCAGTAGATGTTTGGTAGATGTTCAGTAGATGTTCTGCAGATGTTCAGTAGATGTCTAGTAGAAGTTCTGTAGAGGCCCAGTACACGTTCTGTCGCTGTTCAGGAGATGTTTGCTAGATGTTCTGTAGATGTTCTGTGGATGTTTAGTATATGTTCTGTAGATGTCCAGTAGATGATCTGTAGATGTCCAGTAGATTCTCTGTAAATGCCCAGTAGATGTTGTAATGTTCAGTAGATGTTCCAGTGTTCAGTGAATGTTCTGTAGATGATCTGTAGATGTCCAGTAGATTCTCTGTAAATGCCCAGTAGATGTTGTAATGTTCAGTAGATGTTCCAGTGTTCAGTGAATGTTCTGTAGATGATCTGTAGATGTCCAGTAGATGCTGTGTAGATGTCCAGTAGACGTTCAGTAGATATTACACAGATGTTCATGAAATGCTCAATAGATCTTCAGTGACTTGATTTAGCTTAATGAAGTACTGAGCAGTCAAAGCAGGTATTAGATGAGAACTGATAATAATACTGGGTTGTTTAGGAGAAGCTTGGAAGGAGTTAAATAAACACACTGACGTATGAAAAACACTACTTACTCTATTAATACTGATTAATGTTTAATAATAAAGTGTAAAAACACTACTTACTCTATTAATACTGTTTAATATTTAATAATAAAGTGTAAAAACACTACTTACTCTATTAATACTGTTTAATATTTAATAATAAAGTGTAAAAGCACTACTTACTCTATTAATACTGTTTAATATTCAATAATAAAGTGTAAAAACACTACTTTATTAATACTGATTAATATTTAATAATAAAGTGTAAAAACACTACTTACTCTATTAATACTGTTTAATATTTAATAATAAAGTGTAAAAGCACTACTTACTCTATTAATACTGTTTAATATTTAATAATAAAGTGTAAAAACACTACTTTATTAATACTGATTAATATTTAATAATAAAGTGTAAAAGCTCTACTTACTCTATTAATACTGTTTAATATTTACTAATAAAGTGTAAAAGCACTACTTACTCTATTAATACTGTTTAATATTTAAATAATAAAGTGTAAAAGCACTACTTACTCTATTAATGCTGTTTAATATTTAATAATAAAGTGTAAAAGCACTACTTACTCTATAAATACTGTTTAATATTTAAATAATAAAGTGTAAAAGCACTACTTACTCTATTAATACTGTTTAATATTTACATAATAAAGTGTAAAAGCACTACTTACTCTATTAATACTGTTTAATATTTAAATAATAAAGTGTAAAAGCACTACTTACTCTATTAATGCTGTTTAATATTTAATAATAAAGTGTAAAAGCACTACTTACTCTATAAATACTGTTTAATATTTAATAATAAAGTGTAAAAGCACTACTTACTCTATAAATACTGTTTAATATTTAAATAATAAAGTGTAAAAGCACTACTTACTCTATTAATACTGTTTAATATTTACATAATAAAGTGTAAAAGCACTACTTACTCTATTAATACTGTTTAATATTTACATAATAAAGTGTTTACTGAGTAAATAAATAGTGTACCCATATTTAAATCTTGTAACAGGCGTTATCACATGTTTAACATTCCTAACAACTAACTGGAACCTGTGTTATTGTTTTGGTTCGTAGTGAATCAAAGAATGATCGGTTGGTCAGATTCTAATTTTGCTGGCAGCAGCTGCGTCAACACCACAAAGACCGCCCTGCTGGTCGGAATGGGCGGCGTTTGTTATGTTTAGACGCGGCTTGTTTGTGTAATGAGCCGTCCAGAGAGTGAAGAGTTAAACAGAGAGGGTTAATGATGCAGAGAAACAGAGAGAGAGTGGAGGAGCTGCGGTTGATTGACAGGTGGGCGGGTCTCCAGGGAAACACATTCCTGCTCTCACTGACCCAAAACACACACACAGCCTACAGCAGAGTTACACCAGGACACATTACACACATTAGAGTGATAGTGAAGTCTACAGTTTCTCATTAGGGTGAATGTATAACTCTAAATGTAGGTATTGTATATAAACTGAGTTACAGTTTCTCATTAGGTTGAATGTATAACTCTAAACGTAGGTATTGTATATAAACTGAGTTACAGTTTCTCATTAGGTTGAATGTATAACTCTAAACGTAGGTACTGTATATAAACTGAGTTACAGTTTCTCATTAGGTTGAATGTATAACTCTAAATGTAGGTACTGTATATAAACTGAGTTACAGTTTCTCATTAGGGTGAATGTATAACTCTAAATGTAGGTATTGTATATAAACTGAGTTACAGTTTCTCGTTAGGTTAAATGTATAACTCTAAATGTAGGTATTGTATATAAACTGAGTTACAGT